>CAUYLG010061087.1:0-71981 GCA_963573385.1 Cacajao melanocephalus
GCATGGGAAGAAATGCCAGATATAGGTGAAGGGGAGGAAAGCAGCAAATCACACTGCCACGTGTGTACCTATGCAACAATCTTGCATGTTCTTCACATGTACCCCAAAACCTAAAATACAATGAAAATTAAAAAAAAAAAATTAGATGTGATAGTCAGAGTCTTCTAGCAAAAGCCCTTTTTTCAATAAGCTTAAAAATAATAGTAATGTGCTCTGATAAAAATTGGATAGAAAATATTTATCAAAAATTCGTTTAGCATTTGCAATATGCTACTAATTATATTTTTTAGATATTAGATCATAATCAGTATTTAATTTTAAAATTCAGTATCAAGAACAAGAAAACCTTTCTTCTTAATTTTTTAGCAAATAACACTTTACAAAATTTCACTGAGCCTAGTAGTAAATGCTTAGAAGCCTCTTTGGAGGTTTCTCACTTAAAAATCAAGGCAAAACCTCACAAATTTGGAAAACACTTGTTCTTTTGTATGCAGTAAAAATGACTGAAATGATACATAAAGGACAGTATAATCGCAAAATAAAATGCATTCCTTTGTCAGCAAATGCTGCTAGAATACATGGAAAGCATTGGTTAAAACTGGAAAAACATTGTTGGAAGAAATATGTAATATGGGAAAAGTGTTATACAGTCAGATGAAAATACAGATGTTGTTAATGCCTCAGGTTTATAATATTTTTATATATTATAGATTCCCCTTTAATAATGAAGCAGATTGAAAACCTACATTCTTGCGAGCCAACAGAAGAAAGAAGTACCAGAGAACATATAGTCTCAATGCTAAATTATTGCTTATATAGAAAACAATGTTTTGTGGGAAAATTGGGCAAACAAGCATTGATCGAACAGCTGTTCTGGCTGGAATAGAGATTTCCAGACTGAGTCTATGAGCTAGCACCACAAGCGAATTTTCTTCACTGCATTATTCATAAGCAGACAAAAGCAGTGAAATGCACAATGTGTTGCAGGACATCATGGATGTGATTTATTTTATACAAATGGCATATTAAAATCATTACAATGTTTGCAGTGAAATGGCAAATGATCTCAAAACTCTTTTATACCACCAGAGGCTCACTAGTTATCTTGGGATATATTAATTTGGTTGTCAAATTCCAATATTCCAAAGTTACTGATCTTCTTTTGTGAAAACAAATGGCTATATGGATATTCTTCCCCACTGATGCTTATTTTATTTTCAAATTTTATTTATTTACTTATTTTTATAGAGATGGGGTCTTGCTATGTTGCCCAGGCTGGTCTCACACTCCTGGGCTTTATGCCTGACCCCAGCTGATGTTTAAACACATACACAAATATACATACGCACTCTTCCCTTCAATGCAAATGTGCTATTTTAATGAGGAAGAAAGTTGACCATCTGTCTAAAGAAACTTATGCCACAGGGGTGACATTTTGAAAAGAATTGTTTGGAAATCACCTGGTTTCTAATCATGGCTTTGTCACTTAGTGGCTGTATTGTATTCTGGCAAATTATGTAACATTTTTGTGCCCCTGAGTCTTTATTTGTGAGGGAGATAATAGAACTTCCATCACGAGATTGCAGTCAGGCTCTGATGCACTCCTGTAATAATAAGAAAAGTTTAGCCCAGTGCCTAACACATGGTAAGCACTCATTCAATAAATGTTAGCTACTACCAGTATCACCACAACCACCAATATCACCACTACCACCAGAAGCACCTTCACAAGCTTTACAAGCTGTGACTGCCCTATGAGTGCCCACTCACCTGGGTGGAATTGTATTCTGCAGATTTTTTTCTTGTGTATTTCTGGTGAGTGTGTGCTACTGGAAAGATTCTGAGAGTTTGTGAGGTTGGATGGAAGGTAGAAGCCACTGTGTAGCACATGGGCATTGCAGTTCACCTGCTGACTCATCTCACTGTCCAAAAACAACAGCTGGGCTATGTGTGTCTTGGCTCCATGACGAAGGGTTCCAGCTTCTACAGGATGCCTAATATGGTTTGGCTTTGTGTCCCCACCTAAATCTCACCTCAAATTGTAATAATCCCCACATGTCATCGAAGGGACCTGGTGGGAGGTAATTGAATCATAGGTGTGAGTTTTTCCCATGTGGTTCTCATGATAGTAAGTCTCACAAAAGCTGATGGTTTTATAAAAGGGAGATCCCCTACACATGTCCTCTTGCCTGCCACCATGTAAGACATGCCTTTGTCCTCCTTTGCCTTCCAACGTGATTGTGAGGCCTCCCCAGCCATGTGGAACTGAGTCCATTAAACCTCTTTTTCTTTATAAATTACCCAGTCTCATGTTTGTTTTTATTAGAAGCATGAGAACAGACTAATACAGTAAATTGGTACCAGAAGTGGAGTGCTGCTGTAAAGAAACCTGAAAATATGGAAGTGACTTTGGAACTGGGTAACAGGCAGAGATTGGAACAGTTTGGAGAGCTCAGCAGAAGATAGGAAAATATGGGAAAGTTTGGAACTTCCTAGAGACTTGGAGGGCTCAGAATACAGGAAGATGTGGGAATGTTTGGAACTTTCTAGAGACTTGTTGAATGGCTTTAACCAAAATGCTGGTAATGTACTGAAGCTGTGAAAAGAGGGCCATCATCTTCCAGACCCCAGAATGGAAGACCCACGGAGAGCTTGCACTGTGCATCTGGAAAAGTCACAGACACTCAATTCCAGCCCATGAGAGCAGCTGGGAAGGAAGCTGTACCCTGCACACCCATAGGGGTGGAGCTGCCCAAGACCATGGAAACCCACTTCTTGCATCAGTGTGACCTGGATTTGAGACAGAAGGGACTTGTCTTGTCTCAGATGAAAATTTGGACTGTGGAGTTTTGAGTTGATTGGTTTTGAAATGTGGGGACATGAGATTTGGGAGGGGCTAGGGGCAGAATGATATGGTTTGGCTCTCTGTCCCCACCCAAATCTCATCTTGAATTGTAATAATCCCCCATGTTGTGGGAGGGACACTGTGGGAGGTAAGTGAATCAAGGGAGCAGGTTTTTCTCCTGCTGTTCTTGTGGTAGTGAGTATGTCTCAGAAGATCTGATGGTTTTATAAAGGGGAGTTCCCCTGCACCCACTCTCTTGCCTGCCACCATGTAGGATGTGGCTTTGCTCCTCCTTCAACTTCCACCATAATTGTGGGGCCTCCCCAGCCATATGAAACTGTGAGTCCATTAAACCTCTTCCTCTTTATAAATTACCCAATCTTGAGTTTGTCTTTATTAGCAGTGTGAGGACAGACCTAATACAGTGCCCTTGTCACCAAGGTCAGAAGCAGCAGGAATGGATATGGGTTTTTGTCCATTGTTGGGGGATTTAAGTTTGTGCTCACAGATTCCACCCTCCTTATTCTCATCTCTTCCTGACTTCCTGCCCTGTGGACTCCAGGATCAATCATCAGATGTGGAGATAGATTCTTAAGAAATAATTAACCAACCCCTAACACTTTGTGAACCAATTCTGTAAATGCAGGTGCAGGTGTGCACACATGTGGACATGCACACAGACACACACACTATTACCAGTTCTGTTAATTTAGTTGAACCCTAATGAATACACCAGTCAAACAACAAAAAAAGAATAGAATTTTGCTCCAGTACATTGAACTAAAATGGTCACAGCACCACATTACAGGTTTTCCTGCGATAGACACTTAGAAACCTTGCTAGCTTGTAGGTAAACCGGATGTGTTATTGCACCAGTGGAAGAGGTGTAAGTCTGTAGTTGGATTTTAGGGGTTAGAACTGGATATCAGTGGTTACAGGGTGTCATGAGGTGAATTGTGTTCCTCAAACATCAGTACATTGAAGTCCCAGTACCTTGTATGTCAGAATACGAACACATTTAGAGAGAGGGACTTTAAGCAGGTAATTAATGAGACCATTTAGGTGAGCCCTAATCCAATATGTCTGGTGTCCTTATAAGAAGAGGAAATTCGAAGATAGAGGCCACAGGAAGATCTAGGGATGACCATGTGAGGACACCATGAGAAGATCGTCATCTAGAAGCCAAGGAGAGAAGCCTCATAAGAACCCAAACTTGACACCTTGATCTTGAACTCATAGCCTCCAGGACTGTAAGCAATTGAATTTCTGTTGTTTGAACCACCTGAAATTTTGTTACAGCAATCCTAGAAAACTAGTACAGAAGGCAATCCCAAAAGTCAAACCAAAAAAAAAAAAAAAAAAAAAAGGCAGAACAATGACAGCACCAACACCTTTAATCAGCTCACCAAAAACTCTTTCACCTAACTGTGGCCCCATAACTAATCTTGCTCTTGATTTTACTCATTCTTCAGGAAGAAAAGCAGGGAACTTAACTTTCCCTGCTGCCAAAAGTCAAAATGAGCTTTTCTCATTCCTTATTTTTTAATTACAAAGAGAATATACAGAGAAAATTCAGCCTTATTATTAAATTGGATTGAATGAAGTTCTTCTTTTTCCCGATCATTGTTCAGCTATTTTAAAAGACTTGTTTGTCTCCTGGAAACCAAGAAGTACCAATCTGACACCTACTTCATCATCAGTTTTCAAAAGATTCGCCCCCTGATCAAAGTCATGGGCACCAGAGAAATATGGAGTTGAGATATTTTTTCTCTTGTTTGGTCTTAATCTCTGATCTCAGATTTTTTATATTCCTGTTTGACAATGGTGCCCTCTCTGTCTCTCTCTCACTCTCTCTCTCATCCACATCTCTCTGCATTAATTAACTACTCCTCCCTCTTAAATTATTCCCACTTTTCCCCCAACATGCCTCATAATTAGCACTAATTATATTCTTGGTATGTCATGGAAACGTATAGGATGGAATGGGAGAAATAGAAAATAGAAAGAAAAACAGAAACACTTGAGATACACTTACCTGGAGCGAAGGTCTGGTCACCATAAGGCAAATAATAAAGGAGAGAATAGACATGTTACTAAGGAAGTATGGCTCAAACTATTAGGCTAGATGATGGAAATGAACACCAGTTCCATACAGAGATGAGAAAATTGTCATGGGGTGAAGATCAAGTAGTTTGTTCACTGCTTTTAACTAGAGCAATGTGAAAAAAGAAAAGCAGCAACTTTGTTTCATCATAGCTAAGAACATGAAAGATTTGGTCAGTACTGCTGCAGGCTACCTCCTTCCCTCCCCACCTATAGGGCTCTCCTATTGCCTATAATTCACTTCTAAGACATTGATGGCATTCCTATAATGGTTTTCTCGAAAGTATTGTCATTAGAGTTCATTCACAAAGTCAGATTGGCAGAAACCCTTCAAGAATGGGGACGTTGTCTCAAGCATCACAAGCACTATTAGAAAAGATCTGCAATGTCTAGCAAACAATTAAAGCCCCTGAAACAGACTGTGTAGCTATTCATTCTCACTAAGAGATGGGGAAATACAGGTTGAATTACCCTACAGAAAATTAGGAAAGTGGAGATCATAATCATATCATAGAAAACCTCATTAACTCCTCCCATTTTTCAGAGTACACTACTGATTGTCATTCTAGCTTCTAGAATAGATGAACCCTCGAGAGCCAAGCAGAGGATGGCTGCAGGATTAGAAGCAGCATTTTCTTTTTAAATTTCCCTAGATTCTTCAACAAAAGTCCAGCTCAGAAAAATCCGGAAAAGAGGTGTAAGCAGTGGCCACCACCTCTGCCACATTTCTGGATTTTTTTAAGGTGTCTATACAGTGGAACCATCTCTTCTACCTTCTTATGTGGAATAAATTTCATGTCCAGAATATGGGTGAATGGGAGTTGAATAGAAAACATAATTTTCTATTCAAAACCCTTGAAAGACTTAACCATAATGCAACCACTTCATTGTTGATTAAAAGATATCAAAATTAACTGCAATATAATTTATTAGTCTTCTAAAGTTCAACAATTTATCTTGCATAATCCTTTATCAGTGGAATGTGATTTATTGGCAGCCCCCAATTTTAAGGTCGTTGACCACTCTTAAGAACTACATTTTAAAATCTTTTTTATTAAATCTTAAATATATTAGTATTTATATCTCATAACGACCTTATGATCAAAAGGACAGATGAGACATGGACTTTGAGAATGACTTTCTGTAATTTACTAATTTAGGGATTATTTCATTTTCTTAGTATCTCATGCTATTTGTGACTCTGAGATGTAAACACTGCCTTTCCTTGACAGTGACATCTCAGGTTTTAGCCATTCAAGCCATCATTGCTGCATTTATTCTATAGCCCTAGTTTATAATTTAGTTCCATTCAGATTTTTATGTAGCAAACAATAAGGCAAAGAATGTGTCACCAGAATGGTCTGCTGGCTCTTCAGAAAATAATGCAGTGAAATGCTCAGGCTCGTACGTCAGTTAAGGAGGCTTACCTCTTCAAACATCACTCTCAGATGGATGTTTTTGGCTTGTCTCCTTTTCTGAAATCTTTAACTTGTAAAGGATGGGTCATAGATTCCATTAGCTTCCATCACCAATCAATCAATCATCAGATGAAATCCATTAGAAAGTCAATGAATATTTACAGGTTTTTTAAAAAAAGTCAGAAACAATAAATTACAAACAGAGTCAATTCATACACAGAGTAAGAAAGTTAACTCCTAAACTACAGACAGTCACTGAGTTCTCCACGCAAGATCTCACAGGGCTGAAATCAAGGTCTAGGCTGAGCTGCTTTCTCACCCGGATGCTTGACCAGGAAAAGAGTCACTGCAAAGTTCCTCGTGTTTGTCTGCAGAATTTGTTTCCTTGCAGCCACAAGGTCGAAGTCTTCGTTTTCTTGCTAGTTGTCATCTGCAGACCACTCTTATATTCCCTTTGATTAATTTAAAGAGGATGGCAAAGGGGATTTTGAAGATATAATTAAAATCCCCTTTGTCATTTAACCTAAGATATCATCGAATGACATGCCTTCACATTGGTAAGTTCTGCCTGCACTCAAGACAGGAGGAGAGCGAGTACACAAAGCATGCATGCCTGGAGGCGGGAATCGCGGGGCCATCTTAGAATTCTGCCAAACACAAATTTCTTACAGGATGTCAGCCTCTCCCTCTCTCTTTCTCTTTTTTCTACAACAAAATCTTGTCTGTTCTTTGATGGAGTCCCCTCACCTATGTCCATCATGCAGGCTGTCATCAATGGTCTCTAGGCTCGATCAGCTACATGGTTTCTCTCCTGCACTCTCTCCTTTCATGTGTGTGCATGAAGGCTGAAGTCAGTAGGACTCTCTCTGTTTCCCTGCTGACATAATCCCCCTCAAGACATCAAGAATGACCCTGGACAACATGTAGAAATAGGAGATAAGACTCTTTCTTTAACTGTCATTCCACTGAGTCCTTTAGAAATACTACACTGGTTCAGTCTCAATACCTTCCATGAGAATTAGTCCTTGAACTTTTTGCAGTTGTTACTGTGAAAACAGAAGCTTAGCCAGGTTGAAGAGGTCCCAAAGAAGACAGCCATTCTGCTATTTGTCCATCTTACTTTCCATGCCTGCATTCCTAACACACCAAGGAAACATTCTCTTCAAATGCCCTCCAGCATATGAATGAATGGAAAAGGACCCCCAAAGGAAAAGGTACTTTCCAGAAACATCTCAGTTGCAGCCAAGATGCTATATGACACGTGAGAGAAGTGGAAACTCATTAAGGGTGGAGGCTAATAATTTGCCCAAAATCACAAAGATAGTGGCCAAAGAGCTAAGTGTCCTGACTATAAAACAAGATATTTTCACTTGCTCTCATGTCAAATGTTTCAAAGATTTGACAAATTAACAAAGGGATATTAACATTTGAGGTTACAGAATTATTTTGGGAAAATTAATATTTTTTATTTATAGTCACCAGGAGTATTTGTTAGATAAATATTGACTCAGATTAACTTAAGCAGTTAAGGAACCTATTGTAAAGGGTCACCTCCCAAAACTAATTGGAAACCTAGCAGAATAGACTCAATAATAATTGAGGGAAAAGATGCTTAGCTACTTTTCCTGACAGGAAAACGGCCTGCTTGGCATCGACTACAGCTGCTCTGCCTTAACACTCACCTCCAAGCCATGGACTTACTTCTCCAACATACTTGCTACTAATAACCCTAAAGGGACCTCTACACCTTCAGAGCGTCTCATTCGCTGTCCATGGGTCATGTGCCACCAAGGGCTGCAAAGAAAGGTGGTCTCCACTTCTGTCTCCTAGACTGAGTGTCGGGCAGTCCAATTGCAGATATTCACAGCAATATTCATCACAGTGGAACTACTGATCAACTTGCTTTGCAATATAAACCTTACTAGAATAGTATCCTGTCATCACAAAAAAATCTCATTTCCTCTTGAGTTTTCAAATCCTGTCCCTCTTTCAAACTGCCTGTCCTTCCTTTCTCCCTTCTTTTGATCCCTCCCTTGTCTTAGAAACCTTAAGGAAGATGAAATAGACAAAACTCAATCCAATGTATAAATATGCCACTTACAAGGGAAGAAAACTAAGGCATAATTTCATCCTCCAAGATGCTCAACTTCTAATTAATGGTCTCTGCTTTCTTACCTTTTCAGTTTTTTTCATTTCTGCTATTTCTCTCTTTCTTTCCTTTATTTTCTATTGTTTTCCTTCACTTCTGACATCTACTGCTCCTGTAACCTCCAAAGCTTTCATTTACAAGTCATCTTTATGACATACCATGACCCTGGCTTCCATGCAAGAGGAAGGAATACATCCACCGACAGACATTCGCATATATTCCGAAACTGCCCCACAAATCTGTCCCTACCACATATATTTTGGCTTAATCAACTATCTTGAAGTGCTTGGTTGTCTTCTAGGATCTGTAATCCTTCTCATTTATTAGAATTTAGTTAGTTTCTTCCCAGTTTTTCTTCAGTCACTCTCTGTGAGGATAACTGGATCCTCATAACAATAATTCTAGAAGTTGTCTTGGAAAGAAAGATCGGTAATATAATTAACTTCTAAAATCTCAAAGGAAAGAGAAGGTCCTCCCCTTAAGAAAAGATTCAATAAAGGGAGAGCTGATTCATTGCAGAACTAGAAGTGGATTTCTGGATGCCTAATTCAGCCCTGTCCCCACTACTGTGGCAATAGAATAAAATAAGCTTCTGACCCAAGGCGCTATTATTCAGTAATTGATTTGAGAGTGAAATAACGTCAATTCACTGAGGAACTGTAAGTGAAATTTCATTTAAATTGCATACACATGTTCTATGAAAAGAAAACTACAGTAAAATGTCTGACATCCACATGCTAATAACTACCATTTATTCAGCTCCTACTGTAAAGAGAAATTAACTTCCCTCAGGTGTTAATGATACTATCTGCCAGGTGATTAGCACACATTAACTCTTTTGTCTCCCATCAGGTATAGGGGGAAAGTGTTATTAGTCAATTTTTTAGAAGAAAAAGTAATATTTGAAGATGTTAGATCACTTTTCCAAGGATACTCAACATATAGAAGTTTTCAACAGAATTCAGCTCAGGACCAGTCTCCAAGCCTATACTCTTTTCAAGACATTGGAAGGAAGGAGTAAAGGAAGAAAGTGAGAAGGAAGGAAGGAAGGAAGGAAGGAAGGAGGGAGGGAGGGAGGGAGGGAGGAAGGAAGGAGGGAAGGAAGGAAGGAGGGAAGGAAGCCAGCAAGGGAGGAAGAAAGGGAGGAAGGGACAGAGGAGAGAAGGAAGGAAGGGATGGAGGGTAGAAGATGAAAGAAAGAGAAGGAAAAGAAGGAGACAAAGAGAGGTAAAGAAGCCCAAAAGAAAAAAGGAAAAGCGGAAGAAAAGAAGGAATAAAGAAAAAGAAAGGGGAAGGAAGAAAAACAGAGAGGGAAAGAAAGAGCTAAGAAGGGAGTGAAGGGAAAAGGAAGCGAAGGAAGGAAGGAGGGAGAAAGAGAAAGGAGAGAGAGGTGGTGAGGAAAAAGACTAACATTAGCAATCATAAACTGCTGGAAGCAGGGCAGCTAGGAAACACTTTCTACTTCGGGGACAGCCATAATTATTTAAAATACAGATGGTGCATAAATCTGAAGGGAAAAAAGAACCTTCCATTCCCACCTTAACATTGGTAAATAAAAATATATAAGGTAGAAAATGTTTGAGATAAGCAAGTTTGCATCATCCTGCTTTCAAATGGTATTGCCTAGGAAAAGAGGTCTTGACTGTACATACGGAGGGTGTATCACAAGGTATAATTGGGGAAAATACTGGATATCTTCCTATTTTATGAGCAACACCTTCACTATCTTCAGAGTCTACCAAAAAGCAGACATTAGTGAAAGTATGAAATGTAAAAGGCTTTAAGTTGTTGCCATGGAAACAATAAAAGCAGTCTCACTTGGGGTCTATGTCCAAGTCCACCTTAACCTGGCATTTCCAGATATTTCCTTAATGTGCCAAACACTAAAAGACAGCAACAAGCATTACACGACTTAGTGCATGGAATAGCATATTATTAATAGGCAAATTTCTACTTCTCAAAATGAGCAGTATGACTAAGTACTCTGTTTTCAACATGAAGTTGAAAACAGCCCTGAAATTGAGGCTGTCACTCATCAGCCTTTGAGAGCCCTCGCTCAAAATCAACCTGACTTCAGCTCGTGATTTTGCACCCTTTACCGCCATCTAGAGTCGGAAGTTCCAAACAACAGGCAAAGCCACCCAGAGGATATGAAAATTAGCCAAAATTAGTAAGAGGGGCTCAGTATCTCCTGCATTGCCTACATTTTGTTTTTTTGTTTTGTTTTGTTTGTTTTGCATTTTTATTGACCAGCTAAGGTAAGCATCTGCTAATGAAATCTGTCTTATGTACTGTGACAAGCTCTGTGAGAATAACTTGACAAGGATGGTTTCGAAATAGAGCCCCTACAATGCCTCTAACTCAAGCACTTTGTGTATTGTGTCATAGCAATACACTAGTTACCAGGCCATTTTAGAGTCACAAATAAGATTATTTCTATGAGGAGAGGGGCATTATTTAAATTAGAAGGGCAAGGTTTTGTCATTCTTCTTTTTTTCAAACCAAGTATTGCAAACTGCATAATTCTAAACAATGGTGATTGCTGTGTTGACAGAGCCACTGAAAGGATGCGCTCGGATTCATTATAATACACAACTTGCCCAATCTTGATTCCTGAAGCAATTAATTCTTCAGTTGCCCTACTATTGGGTGAAGTGGTTAGCCTAGCAGGAGGAATATGTTACTAACATGAGGTTAAGATTGCTATTGAAAAGTGCAGCCCATCTGCGTTTTTGAAAGAATCTTCAGGTTCAATTACATGAGTGATTTAATTTTAATCTATGTAGAAAAGATGCCTTTAATACATATGTGATGATGGCCAATGAAAACTAACATAGAGTTTTTTGATGCTCCTACCAAAGAAGGTCTCGTTCTGCACAAAGGAAAAGGAAATTACTACTTTACACAGACAACTTGATATCTTCTCATTTGTGTTACTCAATTAGAGTTTCAATCCATGGAATTTTCATAGTTTTTATTTGTCTCACTTTCTAATTCATAGAGCACTTAAGCAAATACTATTATCACTAAGCATCAAACAATAAGTAAAGTACTTGAACAAATATGTAAACACATACATAGCAATATGTTGTGAGGTTTTATTTTTAAAGAACAATGTATCCTTACATTTTCATTTACTATATTTTATGATTATAAGGCCTATTTAAAAAAATGCAGAACTAGTACAAAGATAACAAACCACGTGCAGAGTTTGTACCTAGAGGTAATCCCTACAGAGAGAGAACACATCATTGAGTCATAGTGCACATACATGGTTATAACCTACCTTGTTCTTCTAAAAAATCTATGTGTTCATATATGATCACTCTAAAATATAAGCAGTAATTAGAAAATAATAATACATCTTTCTAAGGCCAACCAATTCAAAGCAAGGGATAATTTAAAAAAAAAAAACTAGAAAATGCTGATTGCTTTATTCATCATTCTATTCAATCTCCTAGTTACATTTATAAATCTTATTTTTTTAGCTCAATAAAGTATAATTGGCATGAACAGAAATGAATAAATTTATTTTAAACCTACCTGAAAGATATTTAGGACCCATAAGTGGCCAAGTGCATGTGCAAGTCTTTGTTTTGTACAGACTGAGTTCCAGCCTCCCCCCTAAAACGTCAGCTTCTTTCTCAAGTCTGACTGTATATTAAAATCAACTGAAAAGCTAAAATCTATTTTTTCCTGGGCACCATGACAAACCAATAAAATCAGAATATTTGGGGTCCTTGATAGTCTTTACAAAAGCTTTCAGGTTAAGATATAGTGAGGGTTAACATGCAGTAATGAACACATAGTGAAAGTTGATAACCACTGGTCTAAGTGATATTTAAACCATGAGACTAGATGAGAACATCAAGCAACTGATTCTAGATAGAAAAGGTAACAGAACTAAAGAGTGATCTCAGCATTATTTCAAATTGCAGCAAGGTTGGAGAGATAAGGAAACAATAAGGGACATTAAAGGATATTGAGAAGGAGCTACAAGGGGGTTTTTGGAAAACTGGGAGAGGATAGGGTCCTAGTAGGCAAACAAACATGTTACCAGGAGGAGGGAATGGCTACCTGTGATGTTGTGATGTAAGAAATACATATTTTGGTCTTCATCCCTAGCTCCTGGCCGGAGCTCCTGGAACCTATGACACTCCTATGGCATGGTCAAGACAAGGTTTGGTTTTGTCCCCAGCTTCTGAAATATCTCCAGAGCACTAAGAGACAGTATGTGACTCACACCAAGCCCCTTTCAACTTCACCTTAGTTTATGTTAATGAAGTGACTTTTGGAAAGACCTGAAGAGTGGGGAGTGGCTTGTCATGAGAAACCAACCACAGGATTACAGGGTTGGAATCTTCAGATCACTCCAAATCAGACCTCTGGGGAGGAGAAAGGGGCTGGAAAGGGCCTTAACCAGTGACCAATAACTTAACCAACTATGCCCATGTAATGGAACCTCCATAAAAACTCTAAACAGTGAAGT
Organism: Cacajao melanocephalus; assembly: GCA_963573385.1. NCBI lineage: Eukaryota > Metazoa > Chordata > Mammalia > Primates > Pitheciidae > Cacajao > Cacajao melanocephalus. The sequence goes on from CAUYLG010061087.1 coordinate 13,005, forward strand.
TTGGGGAGCTTTCAGGTTGGTGAACACATCGAGGTGCTGGAAAGATGGTGTACCCAAAGAGGGCACAGAAGCTCCCCACCTTTCCCCATATCTTACTCTAGGGCAACTGATCCATCTGGCTATTCCTGAGTAGCATCCTTATAATAAACTGTTAAATGTAACTACTTGTTTCCATGAGTTCTGAGGGCCATTCCAGCAAATTCTTGAACACAAGAAAGAGGTGGTAGGAACGTCCAGTTGATAGCAGTTTGGTCTGATGTCCCAGAGGACTGAGCTTCTAACTGCTGGAGTTTTTGCCAGCTCTGAGTAGTTAGTGTTAATTAAATTAAATTAAATTTTAGGACATTCAGTTGATGTTTGAAAAATCAGAGAATTGTTTGGTGTGGAAGAGATCCACCCATCTGGTGTCAGAAATGTGAGAGTGTGGAGTGCAGGGAGAACAGAAAAAGAGTCTTTCTCCTTATTGCTCATGACAAATGATAGTTCAGGAAATGCAAGCATTGAAAATTGACCATTAAATTTAGCAAAATAGAGGCCGAAGGTAACCTTGACAAAAGCAGTTTTGGTAGACTGATGGGAGATAAAATTTGATCATAGCCTGTTTAAGCAAAAATGGGAGGAAATGAATATAAAAAAAAATCTTTCAAGTATTCTTGTTATAAATGGAGCAGAGAAATGGGATGGCAATAAAAGGGAGATTAGACATCAAGGGAAAGATATTTTTAAGGGGTAAATGACAACAAGCCTATATTCTTACGAGAATAATCCAGAAAAGAGAAAAATAATAATAACTCAGAAGACTGAGGAGACAGTTGTTGAAACAACGTTCTTGAGTTGGGTATGTGGCCGAGGCTGGCTCAGCCATAGCACAACACAGGAGGAAGCATGGCAGCATATACGGTGTGCATGCACGGAGGTTGGGGTAAAGAAATGGGAAAATGCTTTGTGACTGCTTCTGTTTTCTCTGGGAAGAAAGAAACAAGGTCATCACCTTAGAGTAAGGATGAGCGTGGTGTAGATGGAGTTTTGGGCGGAGGGGAGGGATAAAACAGGCCCTCGAGAGAGAAAGCAAGTAAATAATATTGGTAAATGGACGTGTTCCCTGCCAGTGCTGCTGTGATATTCTGCCCATTGTGGTTCCCCAGTAAATATTTATTAGGTTAGGAAATGAATGTTTTTTTTTTTATGAAATGCTGCTCAAATTTAATCTAAATTCGTTTTATCATCTAGGTTAGATCACTGTATCCACGGAAATCATCAGTTCTTAGACAGACAGTATTTTCTTGCTGTCCTTGAACGGCAATTTATTATTATAGTCTTTGGTTTTATGGAGGAGCAGTAAAAGAAAGAGTCTTATAAGGCCTGTCCCCTTTCTAATCAGAAGGTTTTGTGTTTGTTTTCATTTTATGGATTTTCTTTTCTTTTTTTTTTTCAAGGTCATTGTCTTTAAATGGTTTAGTACCTCTTCTATGAAGTCCCATGTGAAATTTTTATTTTGGAGATGTTAAAAAAGCAATACCTATTTCATATTCAAACTAGCACAGTATAGCTTCTCAAATAATGAGAGCTGTGTAAATGAATTATTCTCTTTTTTGTTATGTCTGTAATGAAACTCAAAGCCAAATTTCTGCCTCAAATCTAACAATTATGAGAAGTATATTATCTGCACGGTTCAGTTTCAATTTCCCCGCAACTCTACTTCCTATTCTAATTCACAATTTTCTTGAATCCTAATTTTATTCACATTTATATTTCACTACCTTTTCTAAACTGTCATGAATCTATTATATGAATTGATATATAAAAATAAATAGGTACAGAAATTTAAATAGTTGTAATTAGAAATGTGATTTGTTTACAAAATTCTGGTAATTATACTGCATAGTTCTTGACCCATTTATGTACTTTTAATTTATGATCCCATTCTGATGCTCCTCTTAATCCTTGGGTTACACAAAACAATTAAGACCACCTAAGTTACACCTGAGTTCAGATCGGAATTACCTTCTTACCCATCACTGTGGCTAGTGTGCTAAAATTCTCACCAAGATATTCAGACTGTTCTTCACCCTGCATCTGATGTTGCTTAATCCTCATAAGCTGAAAAGGTTAAAATGTCTGCTTTTAAACTACAAGTTGAATGTAGTTTTCCAAAAGCATTTCAATTTTTCTTTCTTTCTAATATGAAGTAATAAACAGGCAGCTATCTCCTGCCAACATTGACCTATGGGGATAGATTTTCTTCTTTGTATTTCTTGCCTGGTATTAACAGCTAGCTTTTCTCTGCACATATTTCAAATGCTTTTGTTTTTCTGGTATTTGCTTCTATTTCTAGTATTTACGTCAACATTATACAAATACATTTACAAACATGCTCCTCGTACACCAAGATTATTTGCCTATTTTTACAGAAATATCTTGAGGAAGAATGAGAGGGCTTAGAAAAGAAAATGTCCCCCAAGTGCACATAGATATATAAAAGCCAATAGAAAGTGACAGTGTCCTTTCATTTTGTTGACATTTAAAGGACTGCATTTCTTTTGGTGACCCCCCTAAAGGCTTCCAACCCACAGTTTCAAGGACCTTCATCAAAAGATGTTATCACGTTGTGTTGACCAACAAAAACAGCACTATCACATATAAAACCGGGCTGCACAAAACTCACTCAGCCTCAAAGGCACAATAAATCCAGAGCAATTTTAATATTTTAAGTTCCAAACAATATTTTCATTCTAGGCTTTAAGCATACATTTTTATAGGTACTAGTTTAGCACTTCTTTTTACAGTTCACGCCACACTGTGCCCCGCCTGTAAAATCCCACAGGGACCACTGAGACGCTTATGTCAAACTGCACCATGGCTGTTAATTCTTAATGTCTGCAGTAAATGTTCAGGCCTCAGGGTGATTTCTAAGACTTGACCATGGAAAACGATTAAGGGAAGAAGTAGGAAATGAGGGGCAGAACAGACCAAGAAAAAACAAAAAGGCAAACACAAAACTTAGTATAAGAAAGTTAGACCTGGAAGAAAGTTAACCTCCTTAATTATACTGTAGAGTACACTGAGGTCCAGACAGTTTCCAAGACCAACCTAAAGCCGCTGCAATAATTTATGCTAAAGGCACGGCTGTTTTGAAATTCTAAACCAATCATACTACATCACCCTGTCATAATAGAAAGAGTTAACTCACTGAAGGAATTAAAAATGAAAATGCAAGTATTACCATCATTATGATGATTGAAGTTTCATGGTGTAATTAACATTTTATCCAAAATGCTGTTGTTGAGTGATAAGTCATTATAACACTACATTAAAATGACTGGATTTTTAAATGAAGAGAAATTTTATTCCCAAGGAGAAAGGTCTCAATAATGGAGAGCAATTGAGACCTACCACAAGTATCTCCAGAAAAAGCAAGGATACACATAAAACATTAAATACCAGCCATGGAAATAGTAAGATTATCAGAAACACAAATGTTAAAAAAGAAATTTTTATTATAAAATAATTTACAATAAAAGGATATTAAAAGTAAAATGATCTGTCATGTTTATTAGCCTGATTCTAGCATTCTGGGCTTGTTAATTCTAATATTCATTTCTGTTCATACCATGAATAATAGTTTGGATGTCAAATTTTCACCATCTCTCACAAAAATCAAATAGGAAGAGAAAGTAAAGCCCTTTCTTGTGACAAAATATTTCCCAAAATGAGAATCGAATCTCCCATGCCCATATCACAATGGGATGACATGGAATGTTTATGTAAATCTTCAAAAGGTTGAAGTATAAGAAATCTTTAGTCACAAGAGGCTTTCCCTGAGCTTATTCATTTTAGAGTATGTATGAAAACAAAAGCTAAAAAGAAATGAAAATGAAGTAATAAATGAACAGTGTTGTATTGTGGAAGACATTATCACTATGAAAATGAAAATTTGTAATGAAATCCAATATTGCACTGAGTTTAATAAAGCCAGCAGTCACTTCAACTTAACAATAAAGGAATCTCATGGAATGATGAATTGACAATATATAATACTTTTCAGCTACTTTTCATAAGCAATAAAAACTTGCAGGAAGCTATGGTATTTGTATTCCTTGATGCTTTTGATAATAAAAGTGTTTAGCTTGTTTAGCATAGACGTCCCCTTCCAAATAACATGAAGGACATTACATATGCATAGCTTCATATATATAACATACAATAACCAAGTGCTTACTGAGTACATGCTGATAAAGAGTGAAGCATAAGTACGATTTGCAGATAAGCTGGATTTCCTATTTATTAGAATAATGACATCAAACAAAGCTATACCATCATTGTACATGATATGAAGTATCTATTTTGGAAACTATAATATCATCACATTATATTAATATACTGATCCTTCAGAGTAACCCAGGAAGATCGATCCTATATATTCTCCAAATTGAAGGCTCACAATACATTTACCTTATTTAACTACAGAGTCCTGATGAATCCAGTGATAAACATTTTGTGCTCAATAAAAATTACAAACTAGCCTATCAGTACTCTGGCCTTTTTATTCTATTCTTTTTTCATTGGTAATCTTGTCAACTCCCAGAGTTTGAACTACAAATTATATACATATGATGCCCATGTTTGCTCTAGACCTTACATGTGAGCTTCTCTGGGTTCTCACAGCTCAGCCACAATTTGGAGATATCTATCTCCATACCCTTCAGGCACCTCAAGCTTTAAGTTTTTAAAGCAGTACTTACATCACATGCCTCATAAACTGGTTTCTTCTCCTGCATGAACTCTTTCAGGCAGCAGCCTCACCATCTCATCTTACATTCCAGCTAGAAAGTTTGTCCTCAACTTCAACTCTGTTCTCTGCCTCAAGCCTCCTGCCCAATCAACCAGAAAGACCTAACAGTTTCCCTCCTAAATGGTTTATGAAAGCATTCCTTCAGCTGCATCCCTATCCTGGCTCAGCCTAGGTCATTTCTCATCTGAGCTGCTGGAATGGCTTTCTCACCAGTGTCTCTGCTTTCCTTCAAAATAGCATCTGCAGAGGCTCCACCTGGCTCTCTCTGCAATTCTGGGTATGTCTGCTGTGACTGCCATGGAAGGCCAACTCTGGCAAGTTGGTATAAGCATGATCTAGCCCTGGCCTGTTTTGTAAACTTTACCTCTTGTCACTCCCAGTGACACTATCCTTCACAGTTTTTTTGTTGTTGTTTTGCTATTTGTGTTTTGGGTTTGTTGTTTTTACTGGTTTTTATTTTTTCATTTTGTTCATGTTCTTTTTATCCGCCTGTGCCCTTCTTGACTAAGCAAACTGAGCTAAGACTTTTAGACTCAGCCCTTACAAAAAGTCTTTTCTGAAACCACAGACTCACAGAGATGTCTGAGAAAACATAAAAGAACACATTGTCATTTCAGATTCAAATGAACTAAGGATCTTACCCATTGACAGATTTTACTAATAATTTTAAAGATACAGGCAATCAAGAGGCTCATATGGAAATAAACAGGGGCCTGGAGTTTTGAGAATGGCTCCCCCATCTTTCTTCTCAACATCAGACAAGTGTTCTGTGGCCCACAGTAATAAAGGTATTTAAAGATTATTTCCTCACAGTGAGGATGTTCCATTTATGAAACACGCCCATTTTATATCCCAGCTTATGTGACATACAGGCAATCCTTAAACAGAGATATCTTGTTAAGAACACTCCATAGATAAGGATATTCTAGCAAATATTATTCATCTATTTACTACAAAGTCCGGTTAGCATGCTGACAAAGTTACCTGGGTTGCCCGTCTGCTTTTATTTCCCCCAGGTGTATGCCCCAACACCATCCCCATGATAGGAGATGAATACTGTGAATAAGTAGAGTGGGTCAGCTGATTTAACTCTTCCCTCTCCAATGTACCCATCCTATATTACAAAAGAAATACCTGAAATTTTGTCATAACTATTTTGATGTGGCTATATCCACATTGGGAGAGTGGATGTTTTCACACAATCTAAAAATTAAAATTTAAAAAAGCCTAAAGTTTTAATCTTTTCCAAAAATTCACTACCTCATAAATGTATACAGCAGACACTTATATTCCCTCCCACACTTTAGCCCAGTAAACCTTAATGATTGTATTTCTGGTGGATAAGTCTTAGGGAATAGCTAGAAGTTGGATGGAAGCGATCAGGGATGTCTGTTGCACCCACCAGCAGTTTTAAAGTCATCAAAATAAATACCAAAAGAGTAGGATTAATTTGTTGATTTAAATATAGCATTTGTCTGTCACTACCTTTAATCTGCATTTAAATTTTCTAGTAATATGTATATTCATAATTACGTTTCTGAATTTCTGGTATTTAAAAAATATCCTAAGCTGCTTCACCAATATGTGCCTCTAATTTTTTCTCCTATTTGAAATATAATTCTCCTCTGACAGTAGTTTCTCTGCTGCTCTCTCTAGTAAAGATATTCATTTTTACACCTCAGAGCCCTCAAGTTCCAGAGGTAGTACTGGAGTCTCACCTACTCCATGGTGCAATTCATGTCCATTTGTGCAAGAAACACTTGTTCTTTTAGGTCTCAACCTTCTCCAACTAGTGTAATCTACTGACTTCTAGACACTGCTTCTCTTTTCAATTATAACAGATTCCAGTTCTTGGGTTATTTAAGGGTAAGTTGTTTAATTTTAAAGCATCTGAATATTTTCTATCTAGCTTATTTGAACTATGGTCAATAAACATACTCTGCAAGCTTTTAATTGCTTGAAATCTGTTGACTTGCTTTGTAGCCCTAAATATGGACAATTTAGTTAAATAATCCGTGAGTACCTAAAAGGAGGCCATAACCTAATTGCTGGGTACAGTATTTTTATACATATCAATTATGTTGTGAAACAAAGCGTTGAGCTCGTCTATGTCCTTACCAATACTGCACCTGTGTGTTGTATCACTTTCTGAGACAAGCGTCGGTTTGTATATTTTTCTTTTATTTGTATCAATTTTGGCTTTATATGCTTTTCTTTATATATGTATATTATGTGAGCTATGCAATTGAGTTTATTTTAATTAAGAATTGTTAAGTCTTCCTAGGTATTTTAATTATGATGAAATGTCAACTTTTATCTCTAGTAATGCCTCTTTCCTTAATATAGACTTAATCTAATATTGGCATATTCAAGCTAGATTCGTTTTATTAGGTTTTTCTGAATATGCTTTTCCATACTTTTATTTTAAATCTTCTGTTGCTTATATTTACAACATATCTCTAGCAAACAGCATATAATAGTAAGATTTTCATTTTTATCCAGTGTCACTGTTTTTTAATGTGTTTAAGTAATTCTTCATATAACAGGGTTTAAATCTACATTCTTATAATTTGTTTTCGATTTGTTTCAATTCCTTTGCTACTAAATAGCTGTACCATTTGGAACATACACCTCCTTGGTCAACGCTCCAGAGAAAGAATGACATGGAGAATTGTAAACTGATTCAAATGATTTCACCTGGAAGTGACAGGTCACTGGGCAAAAGCAGTCACATGGCCATGCCTAAATTAACAGGAAACAGACCAAGCAACCTTCTGTTTTCCCAAAAGGAGACATGAACCAGATACATCAGGGAACACTAGTAATATCTTGCACATTCTATTTACATTTTTAAAGCTTCTGTGTGTCAGAGAGCACCATACAAGGTATTAACAGTCAAGTGACAAGTGAGTGAAAGGTATTTCAAATATGTACTGTAAAAAGTGATTACTATCCAGAATATAGAGATCCTATATTATTCATTTATAACAGATTAAATTACATAAATATGAAAAATGTTAGACTTGTGTCAGTTTTAGTAAGTTTCAGTTTTCTTGAAATTTCTTCATTTCACCAAAAATTAAAACACTGTTTTCGGCCGAGCACAGTGGCTCATGCCTGTAATCCCAACACTTTGAGAGAACTAGGCAGGCAGATCATGAGGTCAGGAGTTCAACATCAACCTGGCCAGTATGGTGAAACCCCTTCTCTACTAAAAATACAAAAATTAGCCAGGCATGGTGGCGGGCACCTGCAGTCCCAGCTACTCAGGAGGCTGAGGCAGAAGAATCAGTTGAACGATTGCACACTGCACTCCAGCCTGGGTGACAGAGCAAGACTCAATCTCAAAAAAAAAAAAAATTGTTGTCACAGACTTCAGACATTTGAATATTCAAAACATTTATTCCATCTCCATGCACTTGCTTAAAAGTAACTTAAGTACTCCAGCAAAATGAAAAGTAAATCAAATAATGTAACAGAATATGAATCAAGGAATTTAAAATCAAACCACACTGGAGTAATAATATATTAACATAGTATTGTGATACACTATACTTCACCCTTTATAGCTGAAGATTTGTGGAAACATGCATTTTCATATACTCTATAAAAGAGTACAAAGTTCAAACTACCTATATCCTATCGTCCAGAAATTCTTCTCCTAAATATGAAAAAACAGAGAGCACTAAAAGAAATGTACCATAAGGCAAATTTATGCATACTTAAATGAAACTCTCACTGAATTATATCAACAAGTTAAAAAAGAATTGCATATTGATATTTAGAGGGGTCTGTTTCTGTTAAAGTTATATACACAAATAAAATCAAACAAACTGCTATATGTATCTACATGTATAATTTAAGACTAAAGATAATAGTCTCATATGACGAACTAGAGAATATTACAAGAGTGGCAAATAAAGTTGGATGAAGGTAAAGAGAAACATTTACTTTATCAAAATTGTTTGAATGTTTTACAATGATAATTCAGTAGTTTTGCATATGTATGACAATAGTATACTAAATAATAATATACTAAAACACATTCTAAAGAACTAAATTCTTTCAGATTAATAGATTTATACTCTAAATATTTTCAAATGATTTTTCATGTTTTATCAGAATAATACACAAAATAATATATCAAATGTTTATTAGAGAAAGGCTCTTGATGAAAGCTGAAGTCCTTTTCCCATCTTTTTCCAGACCTCATCATCCCAGTGCCATTCATCAGAGACAATTTCTTTTATCTCTTTGTTTCAAATCTTCTCACAAATCTTCTGAGCTACAAAACACTAAGAAATATATTTATATCTTCATTTCTCAAATTTAACAGTATTTTTTTCTTCCTACTATAAAAGACTCATAATAGTGATTCATACTGTTTTTTCTGAAACTATTCCAAACAATTGAAAAGGAAAGACTCCTCCCCTAAATATTCACTTTTCAAGTCACTTTGTGTATGAGGTTTGAATTTCCTTTTCTACATTTCACTGAAATGACCTGGGACCCGTGCAGCTCCTAGTACAAATGTAAAATGAACTATCCCGGTAATATTCTCCATCAGTGATTAATTACTGTGACACATTTTAGTTTGCTTTGTATTTGGACTCTAGCTTTGATTTTACCATTGTTTTTCCTGGATTTTGCTTTAATTTCTCTGTCCTCTCAATTATATCATCTATTAAGTGGAGTATTCTCTTCTTCCTCCCTGGAGGTCTCTTATCTTCATGCTGTCATCTGAACTCTGGTACTGCTATGAGCTACCATTCTGGAAACTCCCTCACTAGTTCATGTGGGTTAGATCCACTGTTTGCTAGATCCTGGAACTCAGTCAAGACTTCTCATTTGCTGTAGTATTTAAGTAACTTTCTAAGCAAAAGCATTGGAAGAATAAATATTTTGAGTACTCAATGTCTGAAATTATGTTTTCTCTGACTTCACATTTCATTGACAGCTGTTCCAATTCTGGGTTCCAAATGATTTCTCTTCAGAATTTTGAAGGCATTCCTCTATTATCTTCTAGCATTAAATATTGCTGATTAAAAAATCTGGTATCAGCCTGATTCTCATTTTGTTTTGTTTTTTTTTCCTTCGAGATATTTTAGAAGGGTTTATTTTTACTTTTTTTTTTTATTCCTTAGGCTCTTTCAGTATGGAGATTTGGGTCTTTCTCCATCATTAAAAAATTATTATTTTTGGAATTTATTTGAAATGTCCTTTTTGTCCATGCTCTTCTTGCCTTCATTTTGGCATTTTTGTGAGTCAGATGCTGCATCACCAAACATCAGTGTTTCCGGGGCAATTCTATCTAGAGGACCCTGGAGGCCAACTTGCTCTCTGCCTTGATGGTTTAGCAGAGAGCAAGGTCAGGATGTCAAAGTTAGCCCCTCTCACCTGTCGGACTGACCATCCTCACACTGGCCTGGGTGAGGGGCAATGAGGGTGGGAAATGCACACTCTCTACTACTTCTCTCGTGGCCAGACTCCCCCCACCCCACACAGCACTCCATTCCACTTCACATCTACACTCAGAACAGTCTCATATTTTCATTTTTTAATCTGATGCTCCACATTCTGGGGAGTTGCTCAAACTTATTTGTTGATTTCTATGAATCCTTTCTTTTTCTTGAATTATTCATTTTCCTGTGCCATTCTGTTCTTTTTACACTGATGGCAGTATCATCTTAAATTTGAGAATATGTCAGCAGTGGGATTTTTCACGTGGGTCTGACGTATTTGAGCTCCATTTAATTCTATATATTATTTCTGTCTTCTCACCATCAGCTCCACTGCTCATGTGTCTTCATTTCTCTATTCTGTGCTCTTGGTTCCCCTCATATCCCCAGTGACCCTTGAAAGCTGGCGTGTATTTCCTCTGCTGATCAGTAAATAGGTCTGTTTCCACTCGAGCTTTTTCTCCTGAGAGAGGATTCTGCTGGGAGTGCTGTGTAGGAGCTTAGACAGCTGGCTCTCAGGCGGCAGATCTGACATACTTGGGCTTAAAAATAAGGAGACTGACAGCAACATAGGAGAGCAGCCCTACAAACAGTATAATCAACATGCAAATTCACGGTATGATTGGCCAGCCAGGCATGGCCCAAAAAGCACCAGTGTACAAAAGGCCCACACCAAGGGGTGAGCAGGGCTGTACCCTAGGCCTTCTGCCAGCAAAGCTGCTCCCTCTGGGGAATGCTGTTCTGGGAACTTTCTTCTCACAAAGGCACCAGGCTGTGTACCTGTGAGCTGCAACCCCCCAGTGGGCAATCCCCTTCTAACTTACTCAAAGACATCCCATCGATAGACTCGCTGTGGGCCTGCGGGCTTGCTAGTGTCAGTGGAAGACATGACAGAGATGAGAGTTCAAGCCACAAATCCCAGATGTGGCTAAAGATAAAGCGGGTCTTCAATAACATTTTTAAAATTTATATCAAGTATTTCTCTTCTTTATTTTTCTTATGAATAATATTCTTTTCTTTCCCATGTTAAATGAGACCTTAGAATTTAAAATAAGACTTTTAGCAAAACCTAAGGAATTGTAGCAATTCTTTTCCTGAACCTCCTCGGTTTGTGATGGTCCCAGGAACACTGAAATCTACTCTTTATTCTCTTTTTTAATACTAAATGATGAGGCTTTTTGAGTGATTTTTTTTTGACCACCAAACTGTACATTTTACATCTTCATTTAAAAGAAAGGCCTTTGCAGCCAAAGCACACATTTTTGAAAATTACACACTGAAATCTAAAAGGTAAATGAGAAGTTTAATTAGCCAATGTCTTTTCCTCTTCTTAACAATCTGGAAAACATATTTGCTGAGCATGCATTAATAATCCACAAGTAATGAACTGATTCTCATGTCAGTGGGATATCCACAAAACCTCCTTAATATAACTCCAAAAATACTAATTTCCCGCCGCAGGACCAGGCAAAGGGAGCTCCTTCCTCTTCTGTGCAGCGGCCTCCTAGCCTGACCTTTGGGGCCCTCCGTGAAACATGGCAGGGAGCTGCCGGGAAGAGATTGCACTCAGCGTGGGCGGCACATTTTACCGGAGACTCTAAACCCGGAGGCGGGGGCCTTAGGGCATATTTCCACAGCTTTCAAAGACCAATCTTTAGCTTGAAGAAAAAGATAAATTCATAACTTGCAAACTAAGAACACTGTGTATTAGGCTGGAACAAAAGTAATTGTTTTTGCCACTGAAAGTAGTGGTCCCAGGAACATTGAAATTAATGGCAAAAACTGCAATTACTTTTGCTCTAACCTAATATTTACCTATGGTCTAGTATGTGTGCTTTCAGTTGAGTTCGTTAAAAACAATTATACAGGAATTAACTCTTTTTAGAAAAATAATACAGTTTCTCTGAAATTATTTGATTCAACTTGAGATTTAAAAAAGAAAATCAGTCAGAAATGAGTAAGTTAAAAAAGATTGCGTTCAATCATTTCTCATTAAAGGCCAAGTACTGAAAACAGATTGCAGTAAAGGAAAACTCTTAAGAGTCTTAAAGTATTGTATTGGTCTGCATACACACACACACACACATACACACGCACACACACATACACACGCACACACGCACACACACATGCTCCCACACACATCTAGAGATCTGTTGGCATTCTATCAGTGCCAAAGATATGGATGTCAAATGAACTTTCTGACATAAAGATGTTCTGTATGCTTTGAAAAATGTGTCTCAGATTTAGGGTGGAGAAGTAGATCAAGACATTGAGAAAATGTAAAAAGGTCATCTGTAAGAGTTGGGTGAATGACTTTAAAATAACAGTCAATTCGACAAAGAGACTGAAGAAAAACAACAGGCAATGACTAGGCTTCTTAGAATACAAGGCAAAAAATATAAAATGTTAAAATAAACAACATACAGGTATTAAGAAAAGGCAACCACTCTGACAAGCCTGTAAATAAATGAAAACAAAAATAACAAAAGTATTATTTATCTTTGTAAAAAATGATGGTCTCCACTTCAGTATAATTTGATTTCCCATAGAGAAGCAAATGCTCTGTACAACAGTGGACTCACCTCCCTATTCATACGTGGCTCTTTTGAAAACACAAAAGACTAACTCTACGAAGAGGTCCTCATTTGTTTTGACTCTTAGTTGCTCAGTGTAAAAATCTTTCACTGTCCTTCAAATGCTTTGAAATTGCAAATAAAAATAATGTTGCTATTTAATCCATTTATAATGATAGTAACATAAGATTAAAAATTTGCATTTGGTCCTTTGGAGACACTGAGTTTTTCCTTCAAAGCACATGCCACTAACCAGTTCCCCAAACCTTTTCGGAATCACCACTTCCCATGACTGTAAGGAGCACAGTTCTCCCACGTGACAACTAGAAGCCTATTTTGTGGTTTTGTTTTCATTGAATAAACACAAATATCCCAAATCATCCAAAATAATATCTTTACTGTAAGGTACATAACTGTAATTGTTCCTGCAAAGTCCCTTTTGCCATGTGAGGGAATATTCACAGGTCTGGGTGTTAGGGTATGGAGGTTATTAGGAGGCCATTCTGCCTACCACAGATATAGTTATTGGGACAAGACGATAAGTGATTTTTTAAGTGTATTAATTTCCTAGGATTGCCATAATAAACTGCAACTAACACGGCAGCTTAAACAACAGACATGTATTGTTGCATAGTTCTGTAGGCTAGAAGTCTGAAATTATGGTGTCAGCAGGGCTGTTTCCTTTTGAGAGGAGTGAGAGAAGAATCTTCTTCAAGCCTCTCTCCTTAGCTTGTAGACGATCCTGCTCATGTACACATGCCATTCTCCCTGCATGTGTGCCTGGGGCCAAATATTCCCCTTTTAGAAGGACACCCTTATAAGGATTAAGGGCCCACCCTACTCTGATATGACTTCATCTTAACAACTCATTACATTTGAAATTACTCTATTTCCCAAATAAGGTCATACTAAGAGGTATTGGGGTGTGGAGAGTTAAAAATTCAACGTATGTATTTTGAGGGGGACACTGTCAATCCATAACAAACTGATAAGTGATATTTCTTTCAAATTTAAAACATCAGGCATAAAATAGTTTGATAATGTTATTCTTTTCTGACATATACTCTCGAGCATTCTGGGCCATGAGAAAGAACCATAAATAAAGAGTGGTATGTGGCAATACATATATCCACATATGTGATAGATATATCCACATATATATATCTGATCAGTTTTATAAAACCATTTAAGGGAGCTACCATTTCACTCTCTGAGAAAAGTTGCTCTGGTGATTATTAGAACTCTGGCCTCAAATTTTCAAAAAAAAAAAAGTCCTTAACAGATACTATAACATGGTAAGTATATTTCAAAATTAAATTATTCCTATACAAAGAAATGTATTGCATGTCCTTGCTTGGCTTTGGGGCTGGTAGAAGTCCTGGGCTTCATGGATATCAGACTGTTCATCTCAGGACACATCCTCAGAGGTAGGTGTCTCAAGCACAATTTGAGTGCAAGTCTCTCAGATTTAGTAAAGAACTGAACCAGTCTGATAACTGCCCAGAGAGTCACAGCTCCTTCAGCTTTAGGGTAAATCCTACACTTGAGAAGTCTTTGTATTTTTTGGAGCGCAAATGCAGAAGCAGTCTTCTAGAGATAAGAAATAGGGGACACCCTCCCTCCTGTGATGCACAGATATGGTAGCCCAACTTATGTGAGATATTCTATAGAGTGAGCCTTGCACAAAGCAAGGCTACCAACAAGTTTTAAAAATACTGAATAAAGATTGAGCCTCAGTACTCCATGACATAACCCCAAAAACGTATAATAAAATGGCTATTTGGGTCATTCATTCATTTGACAAACCCTTATTGAGCACAGAAGATGACAAAGAACCACAACACAAGATGATGGCATCGACAAGTGACGTGACCCTATCTTAGCCATGCTATTGCTCAGTCCTATGGGACTGAAAGGGAATCTGGCAAAGAAATCTCCCTGTTTTGTGAAGCTCCATTTTAAATTAAAAGGACCGACTCAGAAAAACAATAACCCTTTGTGTCAACAGCCGGCCTCTTTTTATATTTCCACTGAACAAAATGTTCAAGGGCAAAATCTGCTGCTGAGATAATAAGAATAAAGGACTCTGCAGCAGGTGTTAAATGAATGGAAGCATGACAGCATTACCTATGGCTTCCAACTTTCCAGGGAGGGTTTTTCTGGCTGGTTAGGCAAGAAAGTAAAGACAAGGGATAGAAGGACACGTTCTGCCGAGTTTAAAGCTGTCTCAGAATATACTTCTTCAAGATTTTCAACAGAGATCAAAGCTTTCATTCTCTGAGGACTTTTTTCTATTGAGAAATTGGAACATTCTATAGCAAATGAACCCCCGAAAATGGAAAGATAGGTGGATAGATGTTTTCCATAAAATATTTTATGGAAATACATTTCATCAGACACTTAATCCATTAAATCTTAACATGGCAGCAATACTGTGTGGCCTTTCTCCTGCTGCCCTAATAAATAACCACAGATGCAGTGTCTTCACACAATATTTGGTTTTCTCTCACAGTTTCTGTTAAGCAGAAGACATCTGGGTACAGTGTAGCTCAGCTCAGTCCTCTGCCTGGGGTCTCCCAAGGCTAAAATCAAGGTGTTGGCGGGGCTGTGTTTCTCTCTGAGGTTCTGGGAAAAATCCACTTACAAGCTCATTGAGGTTGTTGGCTGAATTCAGCTCTAAGAACTACAGGGTGTGTTTGGTTGCTGGCCCCTTAGGGCCTTCTGCATTCTCCATCAGAGTGCCCACTCCATTTTCAAATCAGCAGCAGGAGCCACGACCTTCTGGTCCTTCTCAGCTTTTGGTATCTCTTCCATACCTCTTCTCCTTCCTTTGTGTCTCATTTGCTTTTTGCCTTCAGGGCAAGTTCTCTGTTCTGACAGGTTCATGTAATTAGACTAGGCCCACCCAAGTAATCCAAGATAATGCCTCTATTGTAAAGTCTAAAAACTTAATTGCATCTGCAAGATATTTTTACCATGCAATGTAAAGTATTCACAGGTTCTGAACATTAAGTAGACATCTTTAGGAGGCTATTCTGCCTACTATAAAGATAGTAGTCAGAGCAAGTTGATAAGTAATTTCTTTCAAACTTAAAAACTTAGTTATAAAAATATTTTCATAATGCAATATTTTTCAGATACATATTCTTAAGTATTCTGAGTCATGAGAAAAAAATCCCCAAGCAAAGCCGATAATCTTACTTTTGGATCGAATTTTTACTCACTAAACTCAAAAAATTACTCATAAACTGTTTTATATCAGTTAGTTCGGTCTAGTGAAGAGTGCAGACTATATCATTAGCCTTGTTTTTGAAGCAGACAGTGGTTGAGTGACTCATCAGCTATCACTTATCAATGGCATCCATGTTTTGGCTATGTGATTAACGGGAAAGTGGGCTTATGTTATTTTTCTTGGTAATCCAGGATAGAAAACGTTCAATGTGGGTAAAATCAATTCCATTAATTAAAGGTTATCCACAGGAAAGCAGTGGATGGTGGCGATGCTGTGAATAGGCTTCAGTCTACAGGGTTGGTGTTCATAAAGAGGAGAGAAAGAAAATTCGCTGTCCTGATATTTGTTTTCCTACCTCCAGGTTTAGCATGTGATGATATCATGGAAGGCTCTATTTCCGGACCTTTGAAACTCAGGAACAATATAATCAAATGATATGTGGCAATGTATTAGCACACTGTTAGCAAGAGTGGCATTGGCAATAAACTACTAGCACCCCACGAGTCACAAATATGTGTGTTTGTGGGTGTTGCTTGAGGCCATAAAAATAGGCTTAAACATATTTGCATATTGTCAAGAAATTCATTAACCTTTTCTGTTTTCAAATAGAACTGCATGAGGTATTCGTACATATTAGAAACCATGGGAACAAATATAAATTGGATCACTTGGATATTTGGGTTTCTAGTTTCTGTCATATTGAAAAATAAGAAGCACCACAGGATTTCCAATATCCACCTCTCTCCCCTTGATGCAGAAGGCATTTTGAACCATAATTAAATTTGTGCTCTTTCTTGCTAAGAGAATTGAAATATCCTACAGTGTTTTCTAAGAAGGTTTGACATTATCTTTCCAGTTAGAGCCATGTTATGACAGCTCACAATTTTCTTTCTAAAAGGGCATTAAAAACACATCACACACTAATAGAGGTCATGCATAATCAGGCGAAAATCAGATCCTCTTGACCAGACTATGGTATGGTAACTCTAGACGCGTATGTGAACTAAGTCAAATTACTTCCAAAATAATACAAGTGAGTATATTTTGTTCTACTATATATATTTGTCATTATTAAAGTCAATTCTTCCTTGCTTCCCTCTCTTTTTTCTCTTCCTTCTTCTTCATAAACAAAATAGTCTGATCTCAGATCAATGAGATCTGATGGATATCTAATTATATGTATTGACATATCTTTAAAAAATAATGTTTCAGAGAGGAATTAAATGCCCACTAAGTTTCACTAGCTTAACATGGCAGGAATATTGTCCAGAATATATGAAACCCAGAGTCAAAGCATTCCTACTACTGAGATGAGGCAGAAACTTATAGTTTAGGTCATTGAAATCTTCTGGTTCCGTTGATAAAATTATTCCTGACTGCTGTTATGAATTAATTAATTCAAATCATTTTGTTCGTTACATTCTTTTAACGTTTCAACAATCACTTCACAAGACCCTATGACATGCAAGCATTGTGGTTAGTGACGGGATAAAATAGGAGTAAACCAGATTCAGTCCTCACCATTGTGAAGTGTAGAGTTTACTGGGAAGAAAAACAGTCATCAAATAATCGCACTGTAAGATCATTGCAAATTAGTATACGTGTTTAAGGAAAAGAGCACACAAAGGGGTTCAGGGTGACTGTTCTAAGATGATACCTTTTAGATCCTGAGACTGAAGAAGGAGGAGGAATTAAGTAGGCAATGGAGAATGGAGGCAAGCCAGAGAGCACTCTAGGTCGACAGTGAGACAGAAGGACACGTGTGTGAGAGGAGGAAGAGAGAAAATGATATTATAATACTTGAGAAAGAGCAAACCACTGAATTTTTATCGGTTTCAGGAATGGCTCATCAAAAATGGGTCTCAGAATAGGAGGGAATTGTTCCTGTGGTTTTGAAGCCTTTGGTTGAGCAATTTAGGTTTATTAACATGGATGGACACTAAGTTCATGCGAGGACTGCCAAGAAAAGAGAGAAGGGATGATCATAGGGCTAAGGTCACACCAGTGTCAAAACAGAAAATGTTCAGGTATTCAGGGTATTTACTCACAGTCTCACTTCTTCAGAGATTCCGAGTCTCATCAGCTGACCATATCTTGCTGTTGTTGTTGTCTTTAGAACTCCTGATCTACACCACTCCAAGAGCAGCCTCAGTCTGGCTACTGATGACTGCCATCAAAGCATCTTGCGATGATTTTCTTTGTAGCTAGTTATACAATCATTGGATGAGTGAGTGGCTGCATAGAAGCCTTTGAAACCCTAGAGAAAACAGAGCAAATGCCTAGTTAAAATAAGTATAAACATGAGAATAACCAGTAATGCCTGTTAACCAAGACCCAGCCTGACCGGGGATCCACAGAACAGATCCCCTCCCTACCCAGCCAAGTCTCTAGAAAGGGAGGTTTGATATTAATAGGTTTGTGTAACACTGATTGACCCAAAATGGCATTATTAGAGGAAAAACCTTAAAGAGTCTCATTTTTACAATCAAAATTCCTAAACCAACACACAGAGAAAATGATAGTCATGAAAAGAAAAATGAAACAAGATAAAGACAGAGGTGGCAGTTAATTGTTTCTGGTATTCATAGGCTTTGATCTTAAGTTCTTGAGAAAGAGATCTTCTTTATGATGGCATCAGCCACTGGAGAATCCCAAGAGATTCCCAGTGCTAGATTTTACATGGCCATGCATATCTGGGAGATGGGTATATGCTGTCTTCTTAACTACGAGACACGAATCCAAGAGGTAGTTCCCAGGAGTTTCATTGTACAATTTGTGGTTCCAAATCCCGTCTAATAAAGTTCAAGAACAGTCTTATGTTGGTCTCATTTTCAGTACAGTAGGTCTTCAGGCTGAACGTCATACAGGGCTTTCTGTGACTTAGCTTTGGGAAAAGCCACAAAGTCTCACTGAAAATAAGTTGGCCTTAAAGTTCCACAACATTTGGCTATATTGGCCTGTGAATGAGCCGAGTCAAAAATTGAGGGCGATTTCCCCATATGGATGAGCATCCAGCGACCAGCTCATTTGGGGATTATCTGTGAGTTCCTGTTACAAGGGGCCTAACAGCAAGAGAGCTGAGAGTAAACCTTTGGCTGCAGCATCTGAAGTTGCTCAGAGAGTTCTGCAAGTTTCGATTTCAGTGGGTCTTGATTTCTCTGAGAACTGGGGGTGATAGGAACAGTGAGGCTTTTGTTTACAGGCAAAGCTTCATAGCTCATATAGTTCCTTAATTAATGGTATTGTGATGTGGTTACCTCAAAACAAAATAAATGGATGAATATACTCAAGTGGGAAACACAGAGTCTGAAAGTTGCTTTGCTACTGTCAGAAGAGTTACTTTATGGAAAGGAAACAACTCCAGCCAACCAGAAAACACACACTATTCTGTGATTAAGAACATATTCATAACCACACAAGGGAACAATGGAATGCAATCTATTTGCAGATACACTCAATAGTCTAAAAGTTTGCACAGGATTTGGGGGTTTGAGAGCTGGAAGACACACCAAAGACATGCTCTTCAACCCTGTTGAGGTTTCCCCATCGATACTTAAGGATATATTTTAAATTATCCTTTTCATGTACACGTACAGCTAGTTTTCTTGAGAGACTCTATTTCAGCATCTAATGAAGACCAAATAGCTGTCTTGGTACCACGAGATGCCTTCTGGGTGAAGCAAACAATCTGATTTTTCCAGTGTGTTATTTCAGAATCAGGTGTTTGACTCTGAAATTGACTCAAGGCCTAATGCCAATAGTCAGGAATTCATTCTGGCTTTGAATTTTGGACTTGCCTGGCAGCTTGGATGTGTTAACACAGATTGTTTAGTATATTAATCTGCTACAACATGAACTTTTGCTTCCTAAAATTGCTTTTACGTTTTTGCCTTGTTTAATTGGAATATACCAGCTGTAATTAAGAAGCAATGTTTCTTCTAAAGCATACCAAAATCTTGCACCACTTCTAAAGTGTTTCTACGTAGGCATTTCTCTCTTATCTCTAGCTAACTGGCAGGACTTCGTAAGAGTTCTAACTTTCGCAACTTGTGCAGATTTAGTATCTTGAAGAGAGTTGAATTTGAACAAATGCTAGTGTATTCTGATTGCATACCCAGCTTGAAAGTGTCTTTGCTCAGTTCTCAAACAGGTTTTATCCACAATACTTCACAATTTAGGTAGTCTAAAGGGGTTTCAAAGTGACCAGAAGATAGCAAGGAAAACTCCCAAATAAGTGCATAATGGTCATGAGTTTTTCTTTCCTGTGGGAGAGGAAGAGGAATAGCAGGTTTTAGGATTTTGTAACAATGGATAGAAATGTCTATAGGTAAAGGGATTTTTTTACAGCTTTGTTGAAGTATAGTTGATATACAAAAAAAAAACCCTGCTCATTTAGTGTACACAATTTGATGAGTTCAGACATATGTATACATCTGTGATATTACCACTACAATCAAAGCAATAAACATATCCACCAAGAATAAAGGATTTCAAAGGAACCCAGACTAGTAACAGAATAAGTGAAGGAGTCTGCAGTCCAAAGGAAGGTCTCAATGATATGAGGAACCATGGGGTTAAGCAAAAATCTTAAGACTAAATCATCAGGCGCCTCAGTTGACCTTGCACCGTTACCACTGTGTGCAAACAAGGAGGGCAGGCTTTTTGTCATGAAATCAATTTGAAGATATAATAAGCAGTGAGTCTCTGATGCCCATTTTCTTGTTAAGTTAGAATCCTCCAAACTTGCCTCAATGTACTAATAGAAAGAAAGATGTATGATCATTGGAGAGTTCTTTAAGCAGTTAAAGACATTCTCTAGTGAGTCTATAATGCAGGATTGTCAGTTGTCATTAGCTTACAGGAGGGGCAGTGGTCCAGAAAAGCTAGGAATCCATGTCTATAATATCCTATGGGAATAAGAAATCTTCTAAGATGTCTTTTGGTAATTGGCCAGTAAAGTCAGGAATAACTTGCAGTCTTTGAGAGAAAAGACTTAATTTTTGTTTGATGTCATGGCCAGGAAAATGCACATGGGGCTGACAAAATTGGAGTTTATCTCTAGAGACTTTGTGTGCCTGCACACTAACACTGTCAGCAAGTGGAAGAAATCAGTTTTGCAGGACTCTCAATCTAGAGAACAAACAAGATCATCCACATATTGTATAAGAGTGGCGTCCTCGGGAAATGCAATGTCTCTGATGATTCAGGTATCATTCAGTATTTCCAAGATGTAGGAGGATGTTTCTGTAAATCCTTGGTCATAATTGTTCATAGACATTGTTTCCAAGTGAGTGTAAATAGATAGAGTGAGTCTGGAAGAAAAGAATTACTAAAGAATGCTAAGCATGGATCTGCCACTATGAAGTAAGCAGCAGTTGTAGTGACTGAGGATGGCACAGTATTTGAGTTGGAGACAATAGGAGAGCAGGAAAGTAAAATTGTATTCATGGCCTTTAAATCTTCTATGAAGTGGCAGTCTTACCAATCTGTCTTTGAGACAGACAGAACAGAAGGATCGCAAGGGCTAGTACAGGGACAATAACTCTTTTCTGGAGGTATGTGGAGATAATGGACCATAGTCTTTCCATGGACTCCATTTTTCAGCGGGAACTGTGCAGTTGCAGGAAGAATATAGCTAGATTTACTCAAACATTTAAGGGTTTGGCCTCTTGTATATGCCCCACATTTGAACCATCTTTGGTCAAGAGGCTATCATGGACACACTCAAAGCCTGGGATGTCCATAAAGAAGGCATCAGGGAGTTGTAATCAAGCTGTGGCATTATTAGGTTGCAAGCCAAACATACTTCTTTTCTGAGAATTTCAGCAATACTCCATCTGGACCACATTTAATAATAGCACCCCATTTACCATGTAAGTCTCATCACAGCAAATTTCCCATCTGGTTTCTATAACTCCAGTGCCCCATTGCTCCCCACAGAAGATACTGACCCATCAATGCTGCCAGCCTTGGCCTGCAGAGGAGACCCACCACTGAACCTCTTAGGAATGCTGGTGACCCTATTGCCACCAAACCATTAATCCCTTTGATAAATGCTGCATCCTGCATCCTCTGGGCTCTCTTGTGATTTTCTATTCTTACCTGATACAGAAACTAGAAGCATGGTTAGTACAAGTACCCATGAGAGGAGGTAGGGGCATCTCCTGAGGTAGACAGCTGTTGCTTTGCAAGGGAGAGGTCTCTCTAGCATTTTCTAATAGGTGTTAACAGAGAGGGATGGACCGCTCTGCCAGCTCTGAAGTTATGGTGTCTACGATGCTAAAATTTTCAGAGGTATGCATCCAGACATCCTCACTCCATATTTCAGGGTCTCACATTATCCCAACCGTGGTACTGACCTAAACATTACAGGCCTATCTTGGCTGACGTTTCAAATGTCTGAAGCTCTGTGAATTTAACTATAAAAATTTTAGTCTGTTATTCAACTGAGTCTGTCCATCTACTGTAGGAAGGTGCCACACAGGATTGCCAGCCATAACATTTAGCCTTGACTTGCTTGTTTATAGCCCCCAAGTCTTCATTATCCTTCTGCAGGGCATATCAATACAAATTACCCTGAATGAGCTGTCTCTGCTGTCCTTGTAAGCATTGCCATCCTCCCCACCCATGTCTTTTAACTGCCAGAGTCATTGCACCTGCAAGACACCACTGCAACTGGACTGCCATCAAGTGTCAGGTATTACTCAGGCCCATCTGTCACTCAGGATATTGTATCCTTCTTCTGCTCAGGGGTGATTGAGTGTGCCCCAAATCTTCAAGTTTTTGCCAGGTTTCTGGATAAGTCTTGGTACCATGCATCAACTAAATCCTGACTCCAGAAAGCAAACACCAAGATGGTTTTAGATGGGCAAAAGATTTTTCAACAAAGGGAAGAACAGAAGGCAACAAGAGCCTTCGGATTGCAGTTGAAATCTGATACCCATAGAAGAAAAGAGGAAAGAAAGGGACAT
The DNA here is from genome assembly GCA_963573385.1 of Cacajao melanocephalus. NCBI lineage: Eukaryota > Metazoa > Chordata > Mammalia > Primates > Pitheciidae > Cacajao > Cacajao melanocephalus. The sequence continues at coordinate 36,035 of CAUYLG010061087.1, forward strand.
CGAGTAGTAGAAGGGTTGGACTGCAGAGCGATTTGGGAATTAATCTAGGTCAACAGAGAGTCCCCATACCATAGTCACTCTTAGGATGAGTCCTGTGTCTTTCCAGAATGAGCCTGTCACTCTAAGTTAATTATGCCCGCGCACCAGAAGATCAAGGTAGTGTGTTTTCATGGCCATCACAAGTGCCTACTCTAGATAAGAGATCTGTTCTTGAGTCATCAAATACACTCTAACAAACGCATAAATACAAAATTTAATTTAATTAGCCTATCCAAATTCAAATTAACCTGGTACAAAACAGGAATGTAAAGTGATCTTTGAATACATTATGTGATGGTAAATTTATATTTCATCATATTTATTATTATTCTTTTAAAAATCATCTTCCGGGACTACTATCACATTTGCATGCATGAATAGTTGAATAGGTGGGATGTCAGAGGAGGCCCCTCTGCAGACTTTGCTCTGTGCTTCCTCTCTACAGATTTTAGTACCTCAGAAACCCAGTCATTCCAAAGCCTGCACTCAGAAATCGTAAGCATTTTACAAATCCTGTGAGATACAATACCATGAAGTTTCATTCATTCATTTATTCATTCTTCCAGATTCTCATTTATTCAATGCTATTAACCATCTTCTGTGTACTAGACACTGTTAAGCCCAGTGATCCCATAAAGCTGATAGCATGTAATTATTGAAAACACGGAATGAACAAAAACGAAACATCTTACATCTCAGAGTCCTTGCCCTATCCACAGTTTACCAAAGGTAGGACTAAGTTCTTTCTAAATTATGTAAGCTATCCCATACTATGAAGCACATCAGACACCAGCAGCAGGAAACGATTTTCAACTGCTTTTCTCAAAAAGAATGCACATGCATATTATGCCATCAAGCTCCTAACTATGTAAATAAAACCTCTGTTTTCTTCAAGAAAGATTTTCTAAATGAATTCCTGAGTCAACCTTGGAGACAGCTGCAGCATATTACAAACCAAGAAGAGAAAGTTTCATATCAGAATAACCTCAGGGCAAGTAAAAAGGTAAAAAAAAAAAAATCCTGAAATTATTCTACTGATATTCAAAGAAACTGACAATTAAACCTCACCTCCACTAGGGCCAAACTGAAAACCACAGAATACAGATAGCACGTTAGTGTAACAGACCTGCAAGCTAGCTGATGTTTTGACATTAATTGAAAAGAACATTGTATTTGGTAAGGTTCAAATTTTGGAGACTATCAATGCACTAACTGAAAATTCATTTGAGAATTCCCTTCAGATGTCTGTTTAACCTGGGTTTCAAACCCCCAGGAAAACCACAGTCTCTTTATCTATAGCTTATGCAGCAGGAGGCAAGACATTTAATAAACTGAACAAGACTTTAGGAAGCTAAAAGTCTTAAATTTGAATTCAACCCATGGCTTACTTGCTACAGACTTTCTTTTTCCTGGGGAAACCTCAGGCTGTTACAAATGAGAAGCAAAGGTGGTAGCCTACCCTAACATACACTGTTTTCTATCTGTTCTGGAGCTGCAGCTGACTGATTTGTTTCTCTTAAGGCTGATCAAGAGCAGAATCTTTCCATAAAAGCAGTGGATTGAAGGTGGTGACAGGTCAGAATGATGACAGCAATCACAGAGTACAGAGAAATTCCAATTAGCAGAAAAACCAATTAATTTAAAATGAATTAGTAATTTCAAATATTTTAAACTTTGCAGCAATTAGCTAAAATTTTTCAAGAGAGGGATTTTTAAATTTGTGGGTTGCTGAACAAATAAACAAGGTTTTCTCTAAGTCATAATCACCCTTACAATCCCTCAAACTTGTTTATACAAATGAGTTCATTCAGATATTCATTCATTCATTCATTCATTCATTCATTCATACATTGTATTCCTTGGTTGAAGAACATTAGGAATACTCATGAAAGATGTTGTTCTTGAATGATCGCCACTTCTAATGCTGAAAAGGCAATGGATTTTGTAACTCTCCTTCTGATAAGAGAATATAGGCAGATGCTGAAATAAGTCTTTGAAACAATGAGACCAAAACCAGCCTATTTTGCTTTCTACATCTCCACTGACGAAATAAATCTATGCTGTGATTTCAGGTCAGACATTCTGGCTTTATGGAATAACAAAAGATTTGAAATGCCTATCAAGATTTTATTGCTCCAATGGTCTGAAAATTATCCATACAGTTTGGTATCTGTAAACGCTATATGAACATGAACATTTAATGCCCCAACTCTGCTATATGATGACTGTAAAACTATACTTCATTCCATACAGTCAAGGTCAAAAGAATAAATCAAATTCGAATAAAATTTTTTTCTGAAATCCATATGCACCAAGAAACTCTAAAAATCCCTGGGGTAAAAAAGAACTCTGTCTAGCTTGGCTTTGTATTTCCTCTCTGTTCCTAACTGTTCAGAAACATACCCAAACGATTCAATATCATCACAGGCTACTCACCTCCACATTTCTACCTTTCAAATAGTTTATCCTGTGAAATCACAAAGGCACTGATTGTCATTCTCAAAAGACAGAATCACTTTACTATCACATCAAAAGCATTTGAATAGTTCCTCTAGTTGTGAAGAAGGTTAAAGCTAAAATGTTGAAACTGTTGCATTATTATTTTGAAATGAAATAGCAATCACATCAGACAGTTCAATTGGCACAGAATTGTGCATGCCCAGAAAACTAAAGACTGATGCTTAGACTATACTCCATATCTCGGATACGTGATTTACGTTTATTTTCCATGGGCAGATCTCCACATGTCCTAGCTTTCCATTAAAAAACAATAGGAAGGTCCTTCTGAAGCTAATTTAACACCTGTGAATTCCCATAGGCTATAAGCAGAGACAGTTTGATTAAGTGAATGCCTTAAATGTCAAAGGTACTAAGTTCAACTTCTGCACTGGGGCTCTATTTTCATATGTTCATTTTTAATTTCAATGATTATATGCAATGGGACAGCATTGCTGTGGCTAACAGATGTATGTTTTAAATTTCCTCTAATGGAAGTATCAGTAGTTCCCCAACTTTGACATCAATGTGACTTTTTGAATTGCATACACTACCACACGTGTAGAATAATGAGCAATGTTTGGGTTAAAGAACAAAAGATTTTGGGGCACATGCCTGTAGTCCTAGGTACTTGGGGGGCTGAGGTAGGAGGATTGCTTGAGTCCAGGGGTCCAAGTCTGCGGTGAGCTATGCTCATGCCTGTGAACAGTCACTGCACCCCAGCCTGGATGACGTAAGGAGACCCTGTCTCTTAGAAAAAACAACAAAAAAAAGTTAATTAATTTTAAAAACTGGGTGAAAGAAACTCTTAGAAAACATTTTGCATCATGAGCCTTACATGCATGGGTCTTGGTTCCTGGGTCATTTTAAACATATGGATTCTATATAAAATACAGCATTTTCCTTGTTTTGGATTCACCTTCTCGCTAAGTAAGAGTCACACTGTTTTCCCTAAGCTTTTAACTAATTCCAACAACAGGCTTCTACAGTAAACTCTGAAGTAAGCCAGGCCACGGTGAGTCTCTTTTTCTGGATGTATGAATTACCTTATGGTTACCATGAAAGTATGTCAATTTTTCTCTAAGTCCTATAGCACTGATCCAGGCTATAGCGTCTACTACAGAGGAACTTTCTCTTAAAGACTTTATACAATTGCAATAAAATACTAATATTTTCAAGAGCACAGTGCTTTCCAAGGAGCTGATTAGTTTAGGGTTTTCTTATAAACTGAAACGAAAAGCATAAATTTCTGTCTGTCTGTAAAGAGGCTACAGTAATGTTTCCCAGCCTTTTAAACTCACTCCCTCTTCTGCAAACAATCCACATCAGTATTTTTGTAGTTAATTCCGATTTGGGAATAAACTAAAAGCTTTGTAACGTGAGAATGTGAATTTTTGCCTTCCACACATCCCCTACCTGCAGGCCACTTTTTCCCCTGTCTTTCTTTGTGAGCCATTCTCCCAGAAAATGAAATCACAGATGTTATAACAGGAGTGAATATGTCCTATTGTCAAAACTGGAGAGAAATCTGCAATGTGCAATCAACTAAGGAACGTATTGTCCACCGAATGTAAGCTAACAATATAGGTCCCCAATGTGATGAATATAATCGCAAAATATTGACCCATGAGAATGTACTAAAGGACACTAGTGATAGGGTACAGGCATGATATTTTAGAGTAAAGCACATTAAAGGGTAATCTTCTAAGAAAATTCATTCTCTGTATCTTAACAAGCCTTATTTCTTCCCTTCGCTCAGTTCCTTATTTAAATGTCACATCGTCAGTGTGCTTGACAAGAATATAGTATCAAACGTAGCACCTCTCTCCTGGCAATGTCATCCACTATGCTCCAGTTTTTCTTCCTAGCATGGGTTATTACCCAACTTTATATTACGTATTTATTTGTTTTCTGATTATTTCTCCTACTAGAAAGTGAGCTCCCTGAGGGCCTGCTCTGTTAAACTCATCTCTGTTTCCAAGTATCTGGAAAGTGGCATTCAATAAGAGTGTGAAAAATAAATAAATAAATGAACCATGAATTACAACTGAACCAGCACCCACATGTGATTAGCACAATCACCAAATGGGGGGGAAAGCAGACTAGGATAAAAAGTCTTAACCCAATACTTCTTCTCAAACCAAACAACAAACGCAAAAACAGATTATTATCATAAGGATTACCCCAAAACTTAGAGCTGCAAATAAAACTAAACTTTGAAACTTCTAAGATATATATAAATATGCTAATTTATGTCTTCCTACAAGCATAGAAATCCATTGTTTCAAACCCTTAACTGCTAAAACTTCAGTAAGAGTGATCCCCATATTCCCAGAGCAAATTCTTGAGGAAATTAGTTACTGACTAATTTTTTATGAAGGAGAAGAGGGTAATGAGAAGCAAGTAATGTAGATAATGAAATTGGAGGCAGTTTCACCTTGGGATAGCCTGTTTCCACTGTTTAATTAAAAATATACATTTTACAGGCTCTGTATAAATGATATGGCTTCATCAACACAATAGAATCTTTCATGAAACTGCTCTAATTATAGTGTGAAATTACCTGGGATTCCTACAGTCAAAATGAATGAACTCCAATTTTTTCAATATCATATAGGCAAAGATGGCTTCTTGCTTTAAAATATCCCTCCAAGTTCTTTGTTATCTTGGCAGTGAAAGCCAGGTGTGTCTGCTGTATAAACAAACATCCTTGTTTTCAGTGTCTTGTCTTATAGTAGAGAAGAACATTGTTCATGAAATAAAATATAACTCCCATTCACACAGCAAAGGAAAAGAAACAACAAGCATGTAACCAATGATTCCTGACAAACAGACAAATAATTAACAGCCGACTGCCAACAAGGTACGATGATCTGGAGCAGTGTAATAATTATAAGTCGTTCTGGTGAGAGGGCTGTTTTTATTTTTATTTTCTCTTTTTTGACCCCCGAGCAAGTACACAAAGGCATACGAGGAACAAAAAGCATATTTAACACGATTCTCCCCCACCTGCCCATCACTGCACTTCCCGTTGTCACACCTTGCCGGTACTCAGAATGGCTTCATGGCAGCAATGAGAGATTTCTAAATAATACATCAAAACGGAGCTCATCATTTTCCTTCGTCGTTATTTTTCTGTGTCACCAAGTTGGAATTCTATTCTCATGTTCATTTCTGATTTCCATCATCATCCTGGGCTGCCAAGTTGGGTGGGGGTAGGAGGGCAAAATAAAGAGCCCTATGAAAGAGAGAGAATGCCATGGAAAGAATTGTTTGGGATCAACAGGCAAAGAAAAAACAACAGTGCAGACTGCAGGTGGAAAGAAAGATGCTCATTACCCCCTGACACAAAAATGTATGTCTTTCCTGTCTGTGCACGGCTGTGGTCCATGGGGACATTAAGATCATCAGTTGAGTTTGACATTGTGTTCTGTCATAGCTGTGGAGAAACGACTGTAATATGGAAACTGTATAGGGAATAGCACCTGATAGATAGAATAAAAAATCCTATGAAATAATTCTTGTAAAACCAAGCCCCATCGATTATGGCTTTGAGTATAATTTGCATTTCAAACCCTGTATTAGAATTTTCCAAAAGTTATTTATTATTTTTTGTTTATTGTACTTTAGCTTCTGGGGTACATGTGCAGATCATGCAGAATTGTTGCATAGGTACACACATGGCAATATGGTTTGCTGCCTCCATCCCCCTGTCACCTACAGCTGGCATTTCTCCCCATGTTATCCCTTCCCCACCTTCCCACCCCCACACTGTCCCTCCCTTGGATACCCCAACAGACCCCAGTGTGTGATGCTCCCCTCCGTGTCCACATGTTCTCATTGTTCAACACCCACCTATGAGTGAGAACATGTGGTGTTTGATTTTCTGTTCTTGTGTCAATTTGCTGAGAATGATGGTTTCCAGATTCATCCACGTCCTTACAAAGGACACGAACTCATCATTTTTTATGGCTGCATAGTATTCCATGGTGTATATGCGCCACATTTTCCTTGCCCAGTCTATTGTCAATGGGCATTTGGGTTGGATCCAAGTCTTTGCTATTGTAAACAGTGCCACTATGAACATAACATATGCATGTGTCTTTATAATAGAATGATTTATAATCCTTTGGGTATATACCCAGTAATGGGATTGCTGGGTCAAATGGAATTTCTATTTCTAGGTCCTTGAGGAATTGCCACACTGTCTTATACAATGGTTGAGCTAGTTTACACTCCCACCAACATTTTTAACTATGTCATATTTATTTGACCAAAAAAAATCATTTGACAATTTCCAAACAGAAGCCTTGATAAATCTTTGAAATCACACTGTTCTTTTCATGTATGGTATTCTCTCAAGAACAGTGACACAATCAGGAAATTGAAAGGCTAATGAAATGCTCTCAATAATAATTTGTATTCCTTTTACTATATGAAATATTTTCAAGTGATTGTGTTCTTATCAGGAAATCTGGAGTATAATCAAAATAATGATTTATTTTCCAAAACGTTTTTACCTTAACATGATTTAATGCCAAACCTACTTTCTGCTAAGATTAAAAATATATTTATCAATATGAATTCTCACAAGAACATAGGAAAGAAAAAATGGGTAGGGGGGGAAGCTTCTACTAGATGATAAGCCCAGGATTTTGTCATATCTAAATCAGAAGCACTGCCCCAGAAAATTCTTAGATAAAAGTACAAGACTTTTTCCAGCTTAAGTAGAAATGCATTTTGGTGCTTCACCCTTTGGTATCCCCTCAAGTGCTTAGTTTCCCTTATCACAAGTGTCCCCAGAGTATAAACACACTGGTCCTGTGTGAACAAAAACACCTTCACTTCTGTTCTCCCACAGTCATACAAAGATCTTTTATGTCTCTGCTTTTCATGACTAAGAATCCAAGCAGGCAATCCAAATGTAAGTAACAGACTAGTCTATATGAATTTACAATTTCAAGTTAAAATGATATTGATAGATAATTACTATAATTATAAGATATTTTAATGTTATTATTAGTATTGGACTATAAGCCATATAGAGGAGACTGGTCCTTGCACATCTTATAAAGGAAACATGTGTATTATTTCAGTAATTTAATAAAATACCATATTACATTATACATGGAAGATTCTAAAGTCTTTAGAAACCTTAAGGTTGAAAACATATATTAAAGTCTCTGAGGGCATAATGGGAATTTCTAGAAGGCTGAGGAAAACATCATCAGTGTTTGCCGAATTGTGTATGTTTGATGTTTAGTCATCATGTGGATTAAAGCTGAGCTAGACAGCCTGGGTTCAAAATATGGTTCTGGCCAGGCAAGGTGTCTCATGCCTGTAATTCCAGAACTTTGGGAAGCCGAGACAGGAGGATCTCTTGAGACGAGGAGTTTGAGACCAGCCTGGGCTACATAGCAAGACTCCATCTCTATAAAAATTAGACATTAAACATTAGCTAGGTGTGGTGGCATGTGCCTGTTATCCTAGATACTCAGGAAGCTTAGGTGGGAGTATCACTTGGGCCCAAGAGTTCGAGATTGCAGTGATTTATGAATATACAACTTTACTCCAGCCTGGACAACAGAGTTATAATATGTTAATCAAAAAAAAAAAAAAAAAAGGCTCCATCACCTACTCAGTGTGTGAGCTGCAAAAAATACCTATATTAGTCCATTTCACACTGCTGATAAAGACATACCCGAGACTGGGCAATTTACACAAGAAAGAGATTTAATAGACTTACATTTCTACATGGCTGGGGAGGCCTCACGATAATGGCGGAAGGCAAGGAGGAGTAAGCCACATCTTACACGGATGGCAGCAGGCAAAAAGAGAGCTAGTGCAGGGGAACTCCCATTTCTGAAACCATCAGAGCCTGTGAGACCCACTCACTATCACAATAACACCAAAGGAAAGACCCACCCCCATAATTCAATCATCCCCCACTGGGTCCTTCCTATAACACATGACAATTCAAGATGAGATTTTGGGTGGAGATACAGCCAAACCACATCACTACCTACCCCTTCCAGGCCTTAATTTTCACCACTATAAAATGTGTAACATACCAATTGCATTTGTTTAGCTGGGATGATAATCAAATGAGATCATCTGTAAAATGTACAGAGAGTGATGCCCAGTACAGAGTAAGTGTTTAGTGAATATTTCCTCAATAATAGTGACACTATTTTTATTATTTTTATATTTATAGTGGCTTTTATTCTAAATTGTATCTAATTCTTTGGATTTTAATATATTGTGTAAATTTCCTTCAAGGTAATCTTGCTGTGACATTTTTCTTTAAAAATAAGAATTCTTCTGCCTTATCTTACTAAAACATCAGAAAGAAAATGTGACAGAAATTTTTAATAGGCTTCAAATTTCATTAATAATTACATAATATGTGAAGTAGTACTAGTTTAGCATAATTTTCCTCTATTGAGAACATACTAAGTTTTCTATGAGACACTGTATCATATCCTAGAAAAATAATAAATGTAGCAAACATACCTTATGCTTTCAACATCTGTTGAATGGACTGAAGCACAGACAATTTAGTATCTTGCCCAAGACCAGTTAGTTATATTGAAAGCCACTACTACAACCCAAATAACCTGACCCTAAACACACACTGTTAGTCATTATTCTTACTGGTTGAGTAGTAGCTTGAGTACCACCATATGAAAACTGTGCTGTTGTAAACTAACTATAAATACATCCACCTGTTGCAACCATCTGAAAAGAAAACTAGAGACCCTGCAGACACTAGATATGATGAAACATCATTTGCAGGAAAATAAATGCAACTTTTCTTATAAGAATTGCATTAAAATTCCAAAAAGCTTTCAATTATCTAATCTCTTTGGAATACTTTTAACACAAAAATAAATTTGCACACATAATAACAAACATATTGTTATAGCTTAAACTGCAGGAACAACCTTGAGAAAGGAAATAGTTGCTGATTTCAAAGAAAACTATCAAGCTCAAAAAGTGCTGTCATCATAAGGAATACTAATAGCTAGGTAATAAAATATTTCTATTCCAATTATTTAAAATAAAAAAAATGGAAATGCCAGAGCTTATAACAGCTGAGGTTGGAGAAAACTCTTTTTAGTAGTGGAAATGTAAAGTCAACATGTCAGTGGCTCCAATTGTAGAGAATTCTCACCCCCAAATTGGTTCTTTGTTAATCCAAGGTAGACATATCAACTCATTTCATTATCATATTAATATAGAAATTTTAAACTCAGCCAGAGAAGATTAAAAATTGTAGATCTCCTAGAAATAGTAATTTAGGTCCCTCCACAAACACATGGCATTTCAGGGGAGCACAGAATTCCAGTGGTGTTGGAATGACTCTTCATGTGATATAACAGTTATTATAAGGAGAGAATGGCAGAGAGTGGAAATTGGGGAGCCTCCAGGATCCTAGGTCATTTTTCGATTGTCATTTTTACTTCAAAGTAAACTCTGGTTTTCAATTCAGCACTATGAAATAAAAAGTAAAATAAAAGACCAGAGTTTGATTTAGTCCTTACTCTAGAAGACAGAACAGACATACATTGCATAACATGCTCCTTTAGATATTCAACTATCAACACATGCACAAGAAAAATCTTTTTGTATCAAAATACCATGAAAAGATTAAGGGCTGCTGTTAATCTCAATTCTACAGTTGGTGTTTTAATAGATTTATTGTTATTTTTGGTATGTTAAGGCCAACAGATCAGGAAACAATTGTCATTGAAAAGATCATTTATTCTACTCAGACTTCCTAAAAGAGGGAGTACATGTCATGCCACCCATGTGTGGGGACACACAGAGAATCAGCAGAGTCCGTCACACAACAGAGGGAGGGGAAACAACCTTTACTGTGGTTTCTGTAGGAAGGAACAGGTGATACAGAGTAAGCCAGCTTAGGATTGAATGGTTTGAATAATTTCAGGGGTCTCTGGGGCATAGAAGCTGTCCCTAGCTGTCTGCTACCAGGCCTGGCGTGATTAGGGCAGGTAGATGGTGGCCCAGAGTATGACAGCCCAATAACAGAGGGGGTTGGGAAGTAGACTTAATCAGCTACCTAAGAAGAAGGACTGACTGGTCTCTAGCCAGGGCCTCAAAACTGGGTCAAGAAAGCATTTTAAAAACTGCAGCATACATGGCTTAATGAATTCAGAAACAGGCCTTCTAGTTCATTGTAGTCCATGAGAACCCCAGAATTTTTTTTTAATGGAAGAAAAAAGAGATTTTTAGCAACAAGCCTATAGATTTCCTCTCTTAACTCACATCAAACGTAGCAAAGTAACCTCTCCCAAAAACCATATATTCTAAGCTCTGCAAGTCATTGATTTTATTTTCACTTTTGCTCAAGATTTAACTTGGCACATATGATAAGCATTTATATTTAATCAAAACTTGTGCAATGAATATTTTTATAAGAAAATTTAGTCACCCTTTAATAGAATGAAGCTATTAAAATAGTTACTATATTTATATTTCCTTCCGAGGTCAAATGCTGTGCTGAATGCCTTACATACATTGAATCTAACCTATTGTTATCTCCATTTTGCAGAAGAGAAGACTAATAATGTTCAGAGATGTCAGATAACCACTCACTGTCCCTCAGTCATCGTGATTCAGAAGGGTAGTCAGAACTGGGTATATCTGGCTCCTACAGGCATACTCTTCTAACTAGGCCAAATTGCCTCTCAATTCCATGTAACGATCTCAGTATGCTTACTTGAATAAACAGCTGCTTGAGTGTATCTATACTGAAAAGTGTATTTTTTCTGCTCTCACAATTGCAGCAATATTCTCCCTTGAAGATTTTTAAACAACTAGTTTATACAGATTGCTTAATTTAATCATAAAGCAATTATAGAGATACTGTTGTGTCTCTCCATAATAATAACTCAGTTTAGTCCAAACTGTGTTTTCAAGTCTATGTCTAGAATATCCATGTCAGAGGGCTCAAGACATGATCCAGGCCCACAAGGAGACTACCCTAATGCAGTGGACAGTTTACTAATAGACCACCTGATCTCCCTTGCTCCCTAGGAGGCTAAGACTAAGACCTGGAAGTTGGACACCTGGCCCTAGGTGTCTGTGTAGATAACGGGGAGGAGGCCTCTCCTGGTGCAGATTCCTGTTCCTCCCACTAAGGTGTTATGCTTTCAGAAAAATGAAAATTTTCCCAATAGTAGCAGTGCCAAATTATTTCCAAGTTCAAGTTTCAACTGAGTAAAACTGTAGATTAAGAAAAGTTATTTTAGAGTCGGATCTCTTTCTGGCATCTGAGTATTCAAATAAGATGTACTCCACCATTGAAAGGACAAAAACAAAAAAAGGACAAAAAAAAAAAAAGAAGACATCCAAGGTCATGGCCAGACCACTTCCCAGATAACAGAGCTGTTCCATCATCACACATCAGCATGAAGGAGTACAGCCAATGGAACAGCTGCATTCTTAATAGCCCAACCCACCTTTTGCCTTGAAGGTACCAAGAAATCAGCCACAGCAAGTGTGAACAGGATGGGGTAGTAGAGCAGACAATAAGGAGAAAGGAGGCAAAATGGAATCTATGTTATGTTTTACATAATTCTCAGAAGAGATGTGTAACATGGGACTGGTATTGCTATGGTTTAAATGTGCCCCCCCAAAACACATGTTTGAAAAACATAACCCCCAATGCAACAGTGTTGGGAGGTGGGACCTAGTGAGAGATGATTAGGCTGTGAAGGCTTCACTCTCCTGAATGAATTAGTGCTATTTTCATGGAAGTGGATTAATGATCACAGAAGTGGGGTCACTATAGAAGGGTAAGTTTGATTCACTTTCTTTTTCTCTCTTTCCTTCTCTTTGCCCTTCCATCTTCTACCATGAGTCGAAGCAGCAAGAAGGCCTTTGCCAGACACTGGCCCCTCAATCTTGGGCTTCCCAGCCTCCATAACTGTGAGTCAATAAATTTCTGTTCCTTATAAATCAACAGTCTAGTATTCTGTTATAGAGGCAAAAAACGAACTAACATGGTGCGAATGGTTATATGACAGAGGAATGTTAGGAGCCGCATGCCATTTAAATGTTAATATTTGTAAATATAAACACACATAAATATTAACTCAAAGTTCTCTTCCTCATAAATTTATCCATGCCTAGAAATGTATATTAAACTATCTGTGTGGTTATTCTATCCATATGTTTAGAGCCAATTATTAAAAATATTTAATTCACATGGATTATTATTTGATAAGATAACTGACAATTGCAATGGATGTGAAGAAAGAGTACTGAGAAAATATAAACTGATGACAAATACATTGGGAAGGCATTTCAATTATTAACAGAAATTGTTCTCTGCAAGTATCACATTTTATAGATTGGAGCCAACTGTCTAGTTGCTAAATACCTTACTTAGTGGGTAATTAAAAAAACTAACTGTGTCTATTTGTCATAAAACATCTAGTCAGCCTCATAAAAAGAAGAAATTAGACCTTTTCCAAGTATAATATAGACACAGAAACTAAGTGTACTATTTATAGGAAACTATAAATTTTAACAGCAGTTAGTCTTTTATGAAAAGATGAAAGATGCAGTGTTGGAGGCATGAGTGAGATACAGTCTGACATTTATTTAGTAATATTATTAGACACTATGAAATCACAACATTGAAAAGTAGAGTTTTACTTAAGGAAAAGAAAAACTCCTGTTTTCTTTTGTTTTTGTCTTCTTTTTTTGGACCATCATGGGTATATTTTCTAATTTTAATCCTCATCTCCAGTGAAAACTTTTTTTATGCTACTGTTTGACATCTTGACTGGTTTAGGAGCAAGCCAGGGACTGCTCAGCACTTTTCACAACGAGTATCCACCTAAGGGCTTATCCCCTATGTCCATTAAAGGCTCCTTTCCCCCACGACCCCCATCCATGGCCTTCCCACAGCATGTTTCAACACTCTTCCTTAGAATACAGCTTTCTTTGTAATTTGTACCTCTTCCAAGCCCAGGCCCCAGCCCTTAGCATTTCACCAGCTCCTTTGGCTCGTGGTATAGGCCAAGGTGCCCAAGCCAACTCAAGGACAGAACAGGAGCTTCTCTTTGTTCTTCACTTTAAAATCTCAAGTCAAAATAACTCTCTTCTGCAACTTGACCCTGGAAACCCAGTTTCACCCCAATATCCTCCCATTGCTTTTTCAGGATTAGTGTTCAACAGGAATTTATAAGAAAGGATTATTCGTTAGGGAAAAAAATTAAGATTTAAATTTCTATAGATAAATTATTCAGATGAAAGTTATTCCTACTTGAATTTTTACAGTGAACTGGAATGTTTCTTTATTATTCAGAAAAGTTTCCTTTGTGAAAAAGGAGCCTGGAATAGTCCTACCAAGGCTCTCCTTGGTAATTCCACTAGACTCCATATAAAGCCATTCATGTATTTCCTCAAACGTGCATTCAGCAAGGATTTATTAAGCTCATGTTATGGCCTAGGCTTTACACTAAGCATTGAGGAGCCAATAATAACCAAATAATTGCCACTTCTGCTGCCGTGGAGGTGATATTCTACTTGTGCAGCTAACTAATAGCCTAAAATAAGGACTGTGGGTGGAAACTTCTTGGAAGGTTTCAAAGAGAGAAGCAATAAATTTTGCCCATAAGAAATATTATTATTACTATTGTAGCTAGATGAGACTGTCAGTGGGACCCAGGGGGGGTTGAGAGTAGAATCAGAGAGGCCAAATAGGAAGTAGTTTCATTAAACAATGGTAGCTTAAGTGAGTGTCGGGATGGTGAGCAGTGGTGGAATTCAGAATTTAGTATAAGGGGCAGCCACCTGTACTTGCTGATAAGCTGAATGCAAAGTTGGAGAAAACAAGAAAAGTCAAAGACAAAGGATTAAAGATAGAAGATGAAATATCCAAGAACATATTTTTGATATTCATCAAATCAGAAGAAAGCCAGAATGCTTGCCCAAGAACTCAAGAGAGGGAATCTGAAGCACAGTTATCCAATTGCTGCCAGTAACTTGTGGAGAAAGGTTGAGAGCATTGTTTCTGAGGAGGCCTGTCAGGAAATTTAATAAGGTTCTATAGTGGTAAATACATGTAGTCAAAATTTGTAGCTACCTTTCAATGCTAAAGCTACTTTTAAACTTACAGTTTAAATATAATGTTTTCTAAAAATTATAATCCTGACTTCCCAGGAAAGAACATGTTGATTATAAAGCAAAACACATACACTTTGGATCCATGGTAGAGTTCCACTGACAATGTTAAATAAACTTTAGATCTAATCCTGGGTCTTCTTCCATTTAAAAGGTCTACTCTTTTTGTCTGTTTCATCTAGTTCCTTGTAAATTTTACCTTAGATATTAAAAAGATAAACTTATAAGCAAAAGTATATAGTAAAATATGTTAAAAGGTAAATTATATATTAAACAACCCTCTCTAACCCCCAATCCCAATGAAATCAGCCTTCAGAATTATCTACCTTTCTACCGACTTACCTCTCAAGGAGTGTCAAGGAAATCTTTAGACACATATATTAGATGTATGGTTCTTGGTTTAAGATATCAGAGTGGTGCTCAATAAAAATAAATGCATTCTGACAGTATTTGTATCTGGGGCTTCTCCTCTCAGCTACCATCCTTTACCACCCAGTTGCTGCAGTGGGTCCTGCTTTCTCAATATCCTGCTTTGGCTGAAGCCTGCCCTGGCTTTAAGTACAGAACTAGTTGAAAAGCATTTGGGCAGATATGGACCTTGACTTCCTTTACAGGCACTACATGGGAACTAGATCCTCTGCAGCCACATAAACCTGGTTTCCAGGATGGGTTCAAAAAGAAACAGAACCTGGTGTTCTATTTAACACTGTTCGTATGTGACAGAATGACCTAAAACTGGCCGAGTCAGAATCATTGCACTACTCAGACAATGCTAAATGCATTTAATTTAAAGGAGTAAAATGATTTTTAGTAATATTTTTACAGCAGAAAATTTACCATGGAGAAGGTCTTTGTATAGAACTGCAAAACATCTGAATGTTAAATCAACCGTTTAGTTTCTTATGATTTTTTTTTAATGCCACCAAGAACCAGATCTTCTGAGCACTGGTCAGTAACTTCCTTCTGGAAATACACAAAACATGGACATAATATCTCTATACCAAAAACCAGCGTAAAAATTTCTACAACATAAAAGAGCTGCTTTTTGTGTATATTCTGACCCCCAGAGAAATGCTAATAAATTCACATTCAAAGAATATTATGTTCATTGTACTTCTATAAAGTCTCCTTCGGTGCAGTTTGCCCCAGGGGGAAATGTGCCAAACTACAAAAAAATATTTAAAATATTGGCTTTCTCATCTGCCACTTCACTTCAGCTTTTATTGAAACATTCAGACATTTCTAAAGGAAAAAAAAGTTGTTTAGGGGTGTTTCTGTTGTTGGAAACAACACCTAGGTAAATGAGTGCCATTAGTAAAGGTAAAAACTCTTCACAAGAACTTCATTCTCTAGCCTTACATGGCAATCGACTGCCATTTTAATTACTGCATACATTAAAGGTGCTGAGGCTTAATAGATAAATGATAATATAGCATGAATTAGTTTTAGAAACTGGTTAGGATTCAGCAGAGCAGGGCGCTAGCCCTGCCGCCAACATCTAACCTCATCCACATGACATTTTCAGAGGTGTTGTATAATTTGCTGGATAGAATATAGCATCACTAACACACAAAGAACTTCCCAAACTTTCCATGTCTCAAATGGAAGGGTATTAAAAAGGGAAGAGAAAAGACTGACCACTCTGCTTCAAAGAGAGCTACAGGCCCTCATGTAAGAAAATCATTGTAAGGAACACTGATTTTCTTCATCACCTCCAAAGGGAAAAATAGCAGCAGAGCCCAGAAACACTACAAGGACTGAAGTTTTGATCATGATTAACAATATACACAAATCCTTACATAAAATCTAAATGGGTTATATTATACAGCACGTTAGTGACCACTGAAAAATCATCAAATCAGTAAAAAAAAGTATATTTTCCTATCATATTATTCTTAATGTAATGGATCATTTATGATGCTTATGAACTTTGGTGCTGGCATTTAATATATGAAAGTGGGGATTATTTAAAACATCGTAGAAAAAATAGTCTATATTTAATCTTTTATCCTAAAGCTAACTATGTTTTTTATAGTACCTCTTATTATTCTGATAGCTCCAAATTATGATAGTTATATAAATATAAGAGAAAATATATGAGGAAAAAAAACCAAATAGAATATATGAGAAAAAGGGGTTGGGAGGGATGTTTTTCAAACGACTTTATGGTTTCCACAGCGTTACTTTTGTTTGCTAAGGCTTCAAACAAAGCGATTCCTGAAAATGACCAAACTCCAGCTGTGCCAGCAGTTTCCAGCCTTAGTCAAATGCTGTTTGGTAACAGCAGCTATGCTTAACAATTGAAGTTCTAGACTTGGCCGTCCCTGGCCCTGGCTGCATGGTGAATTTCCCTTGGGAGTGATTTTTGCTCTCATTTTTGTTGAATGATCTCATTCATGAGTCTTCAAAATGGAAATGTCTGAAACTCAATTACTTTTCTCTCAAAACATCCCTTGGCCCCATCCACAAATGTGCTGAACCTCACTTTGGCAACTTTCAAGCTCTCCATGTGAAAGGCTGGGAGACGTGGGGACCCCACCTCTGGCACTGCAGACCCCAGCCTGTAGTATCAGAGCCCTTTCTTTCACCCATGGGTATGTTGCTCAAGCTCTTCCCATCCATTGTCCATTCTCTCTTCTGTATCTTCAAAATTCTTTTCATTCATTCCAATACTGCCAGTTTCCGTGCTGACACTCCCTAATTCTTAACACCTCCCTGACCTCTGAAGTCTACTCCCATCCATTTATTGAAATTTCTTTTCCTGAAGTCACCAATAACAGCTAATGTGATCTCCAAATGATTCCTTTTGGTACTTATTTTTGCTAACATTTTAGAGGCAGCTTGCTTCTTACAACACTATGCTTTTAGCTTTGCTGACAACATTTCTTGGTCTTTTCCTATCTCCTGAGCCACCCGCACAATCAACTACAGTGATCTCATTTATTATTAACGCTTAAATTACCTTCTGTCTGTAATATTTCCCAAATATATGTGTAATAGACTGGATACACACACACAAACACACCAGTCCAGATGTGACTTTTGAGTTTCAGACATGAAGACATAACTGTATACTGAAAAGTCACACTTGGAGGTCATACCTATTCAAGACACAACCAATCATTTCTCCTTTCAAACTTTCTCATTCCCTTGAGTGCCTTTGTCTTAGAAAAAAAAAAAAAATCCTATTTATCCACTTTTTAAACCAGATACCTGGAAACCACATCAGCTCTGACCCTCGTAGACAGGCAATGTGTCTGCTTTCTAAATAGCCCTTGAATTTGCACAGTTCTCTCCATTCAGACTGTTTATCCCTAGTGCTTGCATGCACCATCTCTCTCATATACTGCAAAAACTACCATGCCTCCCAACCTCCCTTCTTGCTTGCCATTAGTCCACTCTGTACCCTATGACATCATGCCACTCCTTGCTTGAGATTCTTCAACAATTTTTCATTGCTACTAAGATAAAATCCAACTTAAGGCCTTGCATTTACTATATAGCCTCTACCTACAGATTCATCTCCAGACTGATTTCTGGATATGTTGACACATATTTTATTCTCAAAATGTACTTAAATTCTTTCACTCCCTTCATGTCCCTCATCTGTTCATGTTCTTGGCCAACAATTTTATTTCTGCCAAGAATCCTCCTCTTCACATCACCTTCTTCTGGCTAATTCAACTGCTCCTTCAAGTCACAACTGAAGCATAAGTTTCTCAAGAAGAACTTCTCTAGCGCCCTGATGAACATAAATTCTTTAGCACATGGCTGAATACCACCCTGCATTGCCCTGTTATAACACATTTTCCAGTTTATTATCATTATTTATTTACCATCTGTTTCCTCACTATATATAAATTCTATGAGAAAAATGATGATAGCTATCTTCCCTCTGCAGTTTACCCAAGACCCACCTTCACACTTAATGCAAAGTAGGCATTCAAAACATAATGAACAAATAATAAATATGACAAATTATACATCCTAAGGCTTTCTTGCCTTTTAATAAATAAGCATAGAAAAGACTTATATAATCAACAGATTATACTGAGGGAATGTGTAAGTATAAATCCTATGGCCTAGACCCTAGAAACTGGATGGTTATGGAGGGCTACTGGGATACAGATCCCCCATCTGTGTTCTCACAATGGGAGTTGGATGTTTATTTGTTCCTCTTGTCTCTGCTTTCTTGTATTGATCAGTGCAATATTTAGCTGACCCACATTAATCATTTTGAAAGTCTCCTGACATCAAAGACCTGGGCTTATGTACAAACACTTTTTGCTTAAATTGGTTCCAGATGATCATGCTAAAAACAACCTATTTTAAGAAGAATCAACTATGAGTAATGTGAGAATTAAAGTGAGGAAATGAAGACTTAAGCTAAACAGAGAGGAGGGGATTTACAAGGAAATCAAGGTAAGATGCATTAGTCTGCTACAAGAGTTTTATTTTTCTTCCTAGTAAATGTAATGGCAGCCTAATAACAAACATTTAAATGGTTCTAATTACATAACTGAGGATACCAGTACTATTCATCTCATTTCTTTAACCACTGTCTGATCAGTTTCCGAAATAGGAAAGCTCTAATGGATTTAAATAGGTGTGCCTGAAAATCAGTTTTATGATTTCTGATCCTACTTTATTCCCCCTTTACATTAAACTGTCATTCTCTAAAGAAAGTTCAATGAGCTAAGTAGTTATTGAATTGCTTATTTGCTCCAGATTTATCTGTTTTTTGTTTGTTTCCTTAATAGTGTGTCACTCGCCCTTTTAAGTATGTTTAGCTCTTTGATATTTCCCACCCCAAACTCTTTTTGACCTCATGACCTAATTAAACAATTGATGATGCATACCGAGAATCAATGTCCCTGAATGCCATCCTGTTCCCTACTTGCCATTACAACCTCACGTTGTACACTGTTGTGCCTTCCTATAACCTGACCTGCAGGCAGTTAGACACCACTATAATTAAGTAATTGCTCTTGGGATGTTCTTTTTTCCCCATCAGACTAAAAGCACTGTGAGTAAAAGGAAAATCATAAATGCTGGTCAAGAACCTTAGTTGTTCTAAAGAATACAGGTACATAATTTCATAAAAATAACGAGGCAAATCCATGGCCTTGTTGAGAGACAGATCAAATTGAGTGCTTCTGCCTTTTAATTTTTATTGACAAAACAGAAGAAAATCCTCAAGATTTAGAATTAGATTTTACAAATAAAAGACAAAATTCTTCTCATCATAGCTGAAACAGACATTTCTGTTTTCTTCCTAATATTCTTGATCTTGTAATTCATATAAAATTATTTCAGGAGCCTCTTATTTGCACTTCCAGAAAGAGTTCATTTTGGCCTCAAACTATTATATGTTTGCAAGATTAATCTTCTTAGTATAACACTTTATTGTGTCAGAGCAATGTTCATTTTTTCAAATATACATATTGCCAACATTATAAAATTAAAATATTTTTCCAGATATTAAAGGTCTTTCACAATCTGACTTAATCCTATCATCCATCCTTGCTTTGAATCATTCTGAAGATCTTTCTACTCTGGTCAAATTTACTTGCTTCCTGCCCCTCCACACCTACTTGCACAAATTATTCATTAATTTTTATCTTATTTTGTCACATATATTGAATATCAACCTTTACCTCAACTGATCAAATCCTATCTCATCCTTCAGGACTGCCCAGTTAAAAACCCTATCTCCTAAAAAAGGATATTTTAGAATATTCAGCATGAAATAAACTCTTCGTCTTTTCAGTTTTAAAAAAACTTTTGTGGCTTAAACATAAAAGTTTATTTCTTGCTCAGAGGACAGTATTGAACAAGTTTACAGGTCATCAAGGTCAGTGAATCATTCAGTGACCTGGGAGATAGAGTCAGTGCTCTTCACTGCATGGCTTGTAAGGTGGCCTTGGTAGTGGGCTGCATTCCAGTTTACCAGAAGGGGACAGAGGGTAGAGGAGCACTAAGAAGAGAGCTAGCCAGAATTTGAGATGGAGAACGTCACATTTACTGACAATTCCATTGGTGAGCACTCAATTCCATTGGTGAGTCACATGCCATTTCTAAATTCATGGGAAATTTAAAATGTCATCTAGTCATGTGACCAGAAAGAAAAGGACAGGGACATTTCTCCTTTAATTGCTATTTGTATCATTTTTACTATTTAACATTTTACATATGTATTTCTTACTTGCTTCAACCCACAGTTCTTTACAAATACCAGAGATCTTCAACAAGATTTTCCTAGATCCTGGCTTGTAGTCAGTTCCTTACTGAATTCACTAACAGGGGCTTCTAAGTGCAGATATTTTGAGATATGGTAAAGAGCAAGAACCATACATTTTAGGCACCAGATGTAAGGGGACAGAGCTGCCATGACGTTGTAAAAATTGCGGAGAGATAGTTGTGTTCTCAGCCAAACAGAGGGCTTATCAACTCCAACAAGGAGGTGGGATGTAAGACAGGAGGCAGGCAGAGCTACACTGTTATTCTTTTGAAGCATTCAAGCTGTCTCATTTATAGAGAAAAATAACATTATTACTTCTAAGAAACATCCTATTTTAAGAAAAATGGTGTATTCTCAGAGAAAAGTACACATCATCAGTTTGAACAGGTGCATGAATTGAGGCCACTTGATAGAGGAAGTCGTTGAGACTGGTAGGAATGTAATTGACGGTGATTGGTTATTTATTCTGAGCTGAGGTTTGCTCCCCTTAGGGATGTCTGACCATGTAGAGCCAGACTGGGAATCAAGAAAGAACCATGAGAGTTAGACAGGAAACCAAGGAAGGGCCAAACAGGAAGCAATTAGAAATAATTTAAAAGGCAAGTGGGGCCTAAATGAAATCTAATGGGTGATAATCTGTGGTGTCCCAAGTATACATTGTAGTTGATTTCAGGAGGAATCTGGAAATAACTAGCAAAATCTTAAAAATGGACATGTATTCAGAGCTAACATTCCCATTGATATGGTTTGGCTCTCTGTCCCCACCCAAATCTCATGTCGAATTATAATCCCCAAGTGTCAGGGAAGGGACCTGGTGGGAGGTGATTGGCTCTTGGGGGCAGTTTCCTCCATGCTGTTCTCATGATGGTGAGTGAGTTCTCATGAGATCTGATGGTCTAAGATCTCTCTCTCTCTCTCTCTCTCTCGCTCTCTTTCTCTCCCCCCTGCTCTGCCATGATAAGATTTGCTTACTACTCCTTCACCTTCTGCCATGATTGTAAGTTTCCTAAGGCCTCTCAGTCATGCTTGCTGTTAAGCCTACAGACTGTGAGTCAATTACACCTCTTTTCTTTATCAACTACTTAGTCTCAGGAGTTCTTTATATCAGTGTGAAAACAGACTAATACACCCTTCAAAAATGTTGGAAAAGACAGTGCCAAGAGCTGGTTGGATGGCAGGTATAAATTCCAAGATAGCAAAATGGGAAACGGCTGCAGATAGCAAACCAATGGCTCTCCCCCTCCATATACAACCAATTTTGTATTGTTGATTCCATCTCTAGAAATGTCCTATCACCATAGCACAAGTCCAGTTGACACCACTATCTACTTTCACCTGGAATATTAAATATCCTCCTTATTGGTCTTTCCATATCTACTCTTAATTTTCTCCAATTGACTTTCCATACTGCAACTAGAATGATCTTTACAATTGCTCTATTTTTATAGATTACTCAAACAATAGACCCTAAATCAAGAACTTGGATGTAGGTAATCTGATTGAGATGGGATCACAGAATGCACAGATGAGGGGGTGTGGGAAATGTGACAGGAAGTGGCAACAGGCCCAGAATGGGATACTACAATGGGCCATGGAGCTTAGTTCCAGTGAGTACTGTCTGAGAAATTATGCAGAACACATATTAGAATGGTCTCAGCCAGGCGCGGTGGCTCACGCCTGTAATCCCAGCACTTTGGAAGGCTGAGGTGGGTGGATCACCTGAGGTCAGGAGTTCCAGACCAGCCTGACCAACATGGTGAAACCCCATCTCTACTAAAAATACAAAATCAGCTGGGCATGGTGGCGCTCGCCTGTAATCCCAACTACTTGGGAGGCTGAGGCAGGAGAATTGCTTGAACCCAGGAGGCAGAGGTTGCAGTGAGCCAAGATGCTGCCATTGTACTCCAGCCTAGGCAACCAGAGAAAAACTCTGTCTGAAAAAACACAGAGAGAGAGAATGGTGTCACTGAGGAATGGGAGCACCATCATTTGTGGAGTGTAACTCTAGTGGACATTTAACCTTTAACAAGGGCAAAGAAGCCTCTTCTGCCTACCCACAGCGTTCATAAGACTTTGGAGGGCTTAATATTACCATGCATCTACCCTCAAAAGTTCCCATTCTAGGTCTTAGAATCTTAAAAACCAAATAGTGTTAAGGAGAGATTGTTACAAAACTGAGTTTCCTAATATCTTAAAGTAATAACGTATAATAAAATATTAGGAACTCTGAGAATAATAAAGTATTAGGACACTGGTTTTTGCATAAGGGACTTACCAGATTGTGTGTTTCATCTTCTTTCACGTTTTCGTCTCCTGTTATATTTTTAATACAGTCTGTCCTGTGGCTACAGAACATTTTCCAGTTTTTAAACTGTGCCCTGCATAATAGTTGTGAATCTGAGGCTGTTATTTTCTTTCATCAAGGATTCTAGGGATATGAACAAATGCCAGACAACTCCACAACACATATAATTAGCATTGCTCCCATATGTGTTCAAGTATAAAAGTAGTTGCATAAGTTAATGGTTCTGCTTCAACCTTTACCTCAACCCAATCCACCACAGGGGAGACTGAGTAAATATGATGCGACAAGCTCCAAGGATTATCACTACCCCCACTTGCCATCACCAGCAATAGTTTTTCTTCCTATATGACCAGTGAATCCTCCAGTTGGAACCCCATTCTTAGAATCTGCTTTTTAATACAACTTCTGGTATTATCCCTCTTAATTGGAGTTCCTTAAATAGAAAATCTTGAGATAAGGCCTTCTGTGCAGGTAGTTTATTTAGTATATGATCCAAGAAGCACAAGTGAAACAGTAGAGGAAGTAGGCCAGAGAAATGGAGAAGCTAATAAACGGGTTACTCTGATCACAACGGAAGCTTAATCCCCCTAGGGCATTCTGAAGGACCATGTCAAAATTTCTCAGAGTTTTCCCACTGAGGGAAGAAAAATTCTACTAACTCATGTTTTTTGCTGAAAACTGATGGTCATGACTTGAAATGCCTAATACTTGCTCACTCACATGACAGCTGAGCAAGATACGGTGGCACAAAAAGAAAACTCAGGCAGGAAGGCTGAGAGATCAGGGTGCTTGAAATTGGAAGTGGCCAGTGAGCCTGGAAATCGTCCATTTCAGCTGCATGTGAGGTTAGAGTTAGACGAGGAGACAGGGTCTGCCTCACTGACCATGCCTCTTCTCACCTTAAAATTATTCAAAGATTTCCTATTGCCAAGCCCAAAGCCATTTTACAAGCAATAACTCCCCCTATCCCTGGACCCCCTACCTCTCTGCCCTTTAGTCATGCTGGTCTATTTTCTGTTCCTCAAACATACTCAGGCAATATCAGTGCCTTTCCATGCATTGCTCTGGCTAAAACACATTTGCCCTTACCTTTACTTTGGCTATATCCAAAACATACATCAGGTTTCTTGAATATCATTTCTCTAGAGGTTGCTGCCCTGAAACGTCAGGTAAGGTGAGCTCCTACTGTGCTGTACTCTGATGACATCCTGCATGTCCATTTTTTTAACACTCTTTCTCCTTATTGTTCCACAGTCAATGTCTGATCCGATCTTGCCCACTCGAATGTAAACTCCATGAGAAAAGTTTTGTCTTGCTTCCCTACCATCTAGCCAAAGTGTCACACAGTAACCTCTTAATTAATACGTATTGATAGAAGGGAGGAAGGAAGGAAGGAAGGGAGGAAGGGAGGGAGGGAGGGAGGGAGGGAGGGAGGCAACAAGAGTAAAACTGTCTAAAAAAAAAAGAGAGAGAATGGTCTCACTGAAGAATGTGAGCACCATCATTTGTGGAGTGTAACTCTAGTGGACATTTAACCTTTAACAAGGGCAAAGAAGCCTCTTCTGCCTACCCACAGCGTTCATAAGACTTTGGAGGGAAAAAGGAGGGAGGAAGGGAAAGGAGGAAAAGACAACTTAGAGCTAAAGTATAAGATGAGAGAACAATTGGCAGAGCTATTTTGATCTGAAATATTGAGCTAGTGGTTAGGGATTGATTTTAAAACAAGAGGTCAGACTCAGACAATAGGAAAGAGAGAGAGGTCTAGATATGAAAATAGAAGACAGCCAGACTTGGGGCAGGCATAGCATACATTCCAGCAACCACCAGCCAACAGGTGCGACTGCTCATTACAATTTCTCTGCAGGGAAGACAGTACTAACATGTCATTACACAAGCAAGCACATTTTATCTTCCCATTTGCTACAGCATTAATTCAACAGATGCTCATGGAGGGCCTGTCTGAAAGACTCAAAGTTCTTTGAGGAAACTTGTCAAGTTTGCAGTTCTCAAAGAGTTCACAGTCTCATAACATGGAACTCAACCATATTATTACACAATTTGGATATGGAGAAAATAAGCAGTATTAGGACATAACTGCCTTTGTAATAATTCAGCATAATTACGGTGTTTCTTTTACCTGTCTCTTTTTTTGTAATAGAATTATGATAAATGCCTTAAAGAATTATTAGTAGACTAAGATGTATATTTGAATTTGCCATAGCATTTACAAACTGTAAATTTAAAGGCTTATGTAATTTTGACAAACAAGAGAAACAAAACACTGTTTCTGAATCTTTTCAAAACAATATGGAAGGAAGTACACATGAAATTCTTTGTACAATAGTTGCTTCTGAAACTGCACTTTATCATTCAGTGCCCCAGGTGAGTAACAGCTATTTTGGTTGCCTTCCCCTTTTCAGGTTCCCCTTTTAGTAGCAAATTCTTGTGGCTTGAGTATTTATAACACCAGGAACATGATTATTTAGAAGAACCAAGATTGATGGAACTGCAGAAAAGTTACAATTTGTTTAATATGTTAATTAAGTAAGAAAAAACATAGAAAAGAACTCGATACATAAAAAAACCATGCTGCAGGATTAACTTTCCATCACATGAGTACCAGTGAACACTTAGCTGAGACTGGTTACTGCAGAGACTGTCATGGTTCCTGTCTAGATTCATTTCTGTTGCCTTCCTGACCCTAAAGCTCTGACCCAAGGTGTACACAGATGCAACTCCAGTATCAAAGCTAATATGATCATTACTGACCATTCTGATAGATTTCTGCTGCCACCAGATGCATATCTGTTGTGCTGTTTTTTCTACTTCTGTCTTGTTATTACAACAAATCAGGATGTATTAATATAAAGAAGGTGTAGGAAAGAGTATATGCTTTGGCAACACACAGATCGGGACCCAAATCCTTGACCAGATACATGTTTGTTCAGTTATCTTTCTGATTCATCTGACCTTTAGTTCCTCACCTGGAAAGGAGGGAGGAACATAGCAGAAACACCCTTACTTCCACACAATAGCCCTTCACGCCTGTCCTGAACCTTCACTATGTTTTCATGCAAGAAACATGAAACATACTTCTCACATCTGCTGTGAATTAGTTCCAATTTGTGCCTGTGGAGTAGAAAAACTGATTCTCCTGGGAACAAAAATTATATTTCAGAAAACCCAATCTTATTTTTTTATAGATAGAAAGAAAACATATAGCTAATATGGGAAGAAATTGAAACAGAGTAGAGTATCTATTGATTCTTTTCTGGGGGGAAATATATCTACAAAGATAATTGGGCCAAATAGTATAGAAAGGATTTAGGATCATCACTCAGGACAAGATCTCAACAATTTTCATTACACACTTCTCTTTTTCCAATTTTGTGTGTGTCTTAGTCTGCTCAGGCTGCTATGATGAACTACCATAAACTGGATGGCTTATAAATAATAGAAATGTATTTCTTACAGCTCCGGAGGCTGGGAAGTCCAAGATCAAGGTAAATTCAGTGTCTGGAGAGGACAGGGCAGCTCTCTGAGGCCTTTTTTACAAGGAAACTAATCCCATGCTTGTGGGTTACGGTTTCATAATCTAATTACCTCCCAAAGGCTCCATCTCTTAATATCATCACATCTGTAATTAGATTTCAACATATGAATGGGAGTATAGGGGCACAACATTCAGATCATAGCAGTGTATTTCAGAACACACATATTAGTGAATGGAGAAGATGAATCACAGCTGTCTTTCCAACATGAGATCAACAACACTCCTCCCCTCTGCCAGAGCACATCCTACAGTGCAGTGTGCAGGATGATTTGCAGTTGTCCTCAATTTGGGGACTGGAAACTGGGTCTAATGCAACTATACCACTACCTAGTTCTGGGTCTTTGGAGAGGTGGTTGTAGTGGGTTGAAATGATGGACCTCAAAAGATTTGTGTACACGCTTACTTCCACACAATGAGGAACCTCAGATTGTGACGTTATTTGGGAAAAGGTTTTTTTTTTTTTTTTTTTTAAACGGGACTAAGTTAATAATCTCATAATGAGATCCTACTGAATTTAGGGTGGGTTCTAAATCCAATGGCATGTGTCCTATAGAAGAGGAGAAATCTCAGAGAAACACAGAAGAAGGCCATGGAAAGACAGAGGCAGAGTTTAAAGTGGTACAGCCCTAAGCCAGGCAAAGACCATAGCCATGAAAAGCTGGAAGAGGCAAGGAAAGACTCTTTCCTACAGCCTTCAGCTTGATCTCTTGACATCTTGATCTGGGACTTCTGGACTAGAGAAGTAAGAGAGGGTAAATTTCTGTGGTTTTAAGTCACCATGTATGGTAATTGCTTATGGCAGCCCCAGGAAGCCAATACAGTGGGACTCAGTTTCCTCACATATGGAACAATAGTGTTGGCGTACGTAATCTCTAAAGGGCTTTCTAACTTGGATACATTAACTATGATTAGCTGGCATATAGGCAGGCTGAAAAAAAATCCTGAGGCTAGAGGGAGGTTATTAAGGAATTTGAGGGATTCTCATTCCTTTGCCAACTTCCATATCCATATAATCTCACCACTCTGAGTGTATGCAAAGTCCAACTCAGAAATAAAACAAGTTTAAAGGCAGAAAAAAATATATCAATCTTGTCATGATGCAGGATGCACATCTATAAATATCACAAGGCATTTATACAAACACTGTTTCCTAGCTGAGAAAATGTATTCTAAGGCCTGTCACTTAACACTTTATAGTTGTAGTGAAAATGAATTTAATCTGGTATTTTCCCTTTAGCTAAGTGATCACTTAAATTCATTTAATCATTCAAATAGCATTTATGGAGCATTTATTTTGGCAGGATATTATAGGATGTGCTGGAGATACAGAAATAATCAATGACAGCTCTGCCCTCCAAAAACATGGAGTTTAGAGGGGGCACCAGGCAAGTAAACCAAATGTTTTCTTTGTGACAAACTGTAATAAGCATGATAACTTCTATTTGAGAGGTATCCTCAGAAAGATGGAACATAAGGGATGAGAATTTAATTCAACACACAGGAATCAGGAACAGCTGCTGAGGGGATATATAAAGTGTCCTAAAAGATAAGTAGATGTAATCAGGAAAATACATTACAGTGAAGTACAGTTACATGGAACGATACTGAGACCCGGATGTTAGTGAGCTAAGCTGGGGCATAGTGTGCATGGGGTGCTGTGATGGGAAAGAGAGATAGGCAAAGATCATCACATAATAATCAGATGTGTCTCTACTGAGTTAAGGCAATGGGATAGACATGAAGAAGAAAGTTGACAGAACCTGGTGACTGGAAATAAAGAAAACAGAAGAATCGCTGTTGCTGACATGACGACTTGCAGGACTAGTCGGATATGATGACGAATAGCATCATTCCCCACAAGGCTGGAACAGATGGGGAAGAGGATATGGGATGCGGGGAGTTCAGGCTATAAGTACTTGCAGGGTGTCTTCACTAAGTTGTCCAGTTGTGAGATAAATCTAGAGTAATAAATTTGAATTAAATATTGACTTATCCATCATCAGTGGGTGAGATTTCTGAGGGAGAGTATACAGAGTTAAAGAACCAACATAGTAATTCTAGGGAACATCAGCACTTGAGGAAGAAAAGCTGGGGGAGGAAAGTCCATGAGTGACTTTATGTATATCAGAAGGTACTTATATACATAAAGGAGCAACACCGTGTGTGTTGACTTGTAAGTCAATAAACAAGGCAATTCACAAGAAAGAAGATTCCAGCAGCACCAGATGCTCTGAAAGATAAAATAAGAAAGAAGAAAAGGAGTCCATTAGATACGGCAATTTGAAGACTGGCAAACATAGGATGAATCGTTTTAGTAGAGACATGGACAAAAAAAGAAATATCCAGATTACATAGGGATTCAGTGAAAAAATAGCCCAGGAAGCATAGTGCATACTTGGCAGAAGTGTGGCTCTAAAGGGAAAGAAGCATAGTGGGATATGGAGACAGGGGATGTCAAGAGTCAGGAAGAAGAACATGAGAGCAGGGACAATATCCTTGAGTATGATAGAGCAGTTGATGTTAAGAATGCAGGTTAAGGCCAGGTATGGCTCACAATCCCAGCACTTTGGGAGGCCGAGGCGGGTGGACCACTGGAGGTCAGGAGTTCGAGACCAGCCTGGCCAACATGGCGAAACCCTGTCTCTACTAAAAATACAGAAATTAGCCAGGCGTGGTGGCAAGCACCTGTAATCCCAGCTACTCAGGAAGTTGAGTCAGGAGAATCGCTTGAACCCAGAAGGCAGAGGGTGCAGTGAGCTGAGATCGCACCACTGCACTCCAGCCTGGGTGACAGAGGACAGAGTGAGACTCTATCTAAAAAAAAAAAAAAAGGAATGCAGGTTAAGATCTAGGCAGGGAAAGAGCCATCTGCCAATAAAACAGAGAATGAGGGAAAAGTGGCCAGAGATTAATATCTATTTCCAACAACTATAATAATGTACACTGTGAGGAGAAAGTTCTTGTTGTACCTTTGTTTCCTTCTTTGAAAAAATGAATAGTAATAGTACCTATCTCACAGTTTTTAGTAAAAATTAAGTTAGAGAATACAAATAGACATTTCTCAAAGAAGTAATACAAACAGGCAACAGACATATTAAAAAAATGCTTAACACCACTAGTCATCAGGGAAATGCAAATCAAACCTACGATAAGACATCATCTTACCCCAGTTACAAAGGCTATTATTAAAAAGACAAAAAGGTAACAGATGCTGGTGCGGATGCAAGGAAGAGACTGTAAATTAGTACAGCCATTTTAGAACACAGTATGGAAGTTCCTCAGAAAACTAAAAATAGAACTATCATATGATCCAGCAATTCCACTACTGGGTATTTCACCAAAGGAAAGTAAATCAGTGAAGGAATACCTGCACCCCCATTTTTATCGCAGCACTACTCACAATAGCCAAGATATAGAGTCTACCTAATTGTCCATGAACAGATGAATGGATAAAGAAAATGTGGTACATGTTCACAATGGAGTACTATTCCACCATAAAAAAGAAGAAAATCCTGTCATTTGCATCAACATGAATGGAACTGGAGGTCATTATGTTAAGTGAAATAAGCCAGGCTCAGAAAGATAAAGATAAATATCATATCATATATCTTCACTCATGTGTGAGAGCTAAAAATGTAGAACTCATGGAGTAGAATGATGCTTACCAGAGGCTGGGAAGGGAAACGGAGGAGAGAGGAAGAGAAGTGGTTAACAGGTACAAACATACAGTTAGAGTAAAGAAATAAGTTCTAGTATTACAAAGCACAATAGGGTGACTATGGCTAACAGCAATATTTTGTTTATTTCAAAGTAGCTAGAAGAAAAGATTTGGAATGTTCCCCACACAAAGAAATGATAAATGTTTGAGGTGACGGATATCCCAGTTCCCTGATTTGATCATTACACATTATATGCTTGTATCAAAATATCACATGTACACCATAAACATGTACACATATTACATACTAATGATTTTTTATAATGACAGGTTACATAAAATATAGCACATATTAAGTTTTCAAATGTTGACTATTATTATTATTGCTATTTTTATTTTCTTAACAGCAGGAGGAATAATATGAGGAGTCGTTTTTCTCTGGGACTGCGTTTTTGGAGAAGGATGCAGCAACCAGACCAAATGATGAACCTTAAATGGCAACTAGGAAAATAGGAAAGTTGTCTGTCCTCAAAAAAACACGAAAGAATCAACTGGAACCCTGTCATCCCCCTTGGTGACTGGAAGTTATACATTTGTGATTTTCTAAATTGGAGAAAAGTAAGGCATGGAAGGAAACAGGTTGGGATGATTTAGAGCTGGAATGAGGCAGTGTGGACACAGAAGAAGGACCAAAAGCAAACAAACTCAGAGGCTGGCAATAGAGTTTTTAGTTCATGAACCATGAAGCTCCCAGGTGGTGGAGAAGTAAATTGGGCTCTAGGTAGGTCTGGGATAAATTTTAGTTTTTAAAGGATTTTAAATGTATATCTTTCAGAAAAACAGATAAAGTATCAAACAAACTATCTTGAAATCTAAGATTTTAAGATTAGATAAAAACTGTAGAGGTGCAGTTATGAAAATTATTGTTGAGGCAAAGGGAAAACAAAGCCCACTGAGGCTAAAGGTAGGGACTGTGAGACTGAGTTTCCTACAGATTGGGTGCTCTCCATGCTAGATGCACATTTGAATCTGGCATGAAAAATGAAAAATGGATTTGAAATCAACATCCATTTGCCACTCCCAGAGAATCTGCTTTAATTGTTCTGAAGATGGGATCCAGCTACTGGTGTATTTGGGACTTTCCCCAGGTTGATTCTTATTTGCTGTTAAAGTTGCAAACCATTCTAATAAATACATCCTTGAAAAGCAAAATTAATTCTGGCTAAATCATGATGCCAACTGATGATGTTGGTGATGACGATGATGATAGTAATAATAACAGAATTATGGTAGTAATAGAGCAGCAGTAGTAGTAGCTGATACTGAACGTATACTGATACTCCAGGCACTCTAAACATTTTAAAATCCAGTTTGAGGTAATCCCTATTTTGCAGGTTAGAAAATTGAGCCACAAAGACAATCATTAACTTCCCCAAGGTCATAGAGTTCATTAGTAGAGAGCATGAACTCAGGCATTGTGCTTAAGAACTGTCATTCTTAACCATTATGCCACACTTTGACAACTTAACACTCAAAATTACCAGTCCTTAAAGACATCTTCAAGGTTAATGTGCAAGTTGGCATGAAAAAAGCAGATTAGTTTTCTCAGGAAGCTAAAATAAGCTAAAGTGAGACATACATATAAATACACAGTCATGTGCTGCATAACGATGTTTTACTCAGTGATGGGCTACATATAGAACACTAGTCCCATAAGATTACCATGGAGCTGAAAAATTCCTTTTCTAAGTTTAGATATGCTTAGATACACAAATGTTTACTATTGTGTTACAACTGCCTACAGTATCCAGTACAGTAACATGCTGTACAAGTCTGTAGTCTAGGAGCAGCAGGCTATACCATACAGCCTAGATGTATAGTAAGCTGTACCATCTAGATTTGTGTAAGTGCACTCTATGAAACATTTCTCAGAACTCATGGCTGTCATTAAGCAATACACAACTGTATTACACCAAGGATGATCTACTAGTGTATACTAGAAATAAAAATGAAGATTTCAGTCTGTCTGATCTCAAACTATTTAAGTAGTGGTTTTCTTTGAAAGAACACAGTTCACCAAATATACAATTAAATAGGTGAAAAAATAATCCTGTCAAATTATCATATAAAGATCTCACTGAGAGCTAAGATGTGACATCAAGATTAAAAGGTACACACATCCAGAAGCCAAGAGAATCTTCAGAGTTTCTGTGGATAATTTTTTAAGTGATGCTTCCATTTACAACTAAGGCCTCAAAAGCAATTGTAATGAAAATGAAAATTGACAAGTGGAACCTAATTAAACCAAAGAGATCTGTCCGGGTGCGGTGGCTCACACCTGTAATCCCAGCACTTTGGTGAGGCTGAGGTGGGTGGATCATGAGGTCAAGAGATCAATACCATCCTGGCCAACATGATGAAACTCCGTCTCTACTAAAAAAACAAAAACTAGCTGGGTGTGGTGGCACATACATGCAGTCCTAGCTACTAGGGAGACTGAGGCAGGAGAATCACTTGAACCCGGGAGGTGGAAGTTGCAGTGAGCCGAGATCTCACCACTGCACTCTAGCCTGGCAACAGAGCAAGATTCCGTCTCACGAAAAAAGGAAAAAAAAAAAACTAAAGAGCTTCTATAGAGCAAAGGAAGCTATCAACAAACAGACAACCTACAGAATGAGAAAAAATATTCACAAACTATGCATCTCACAAAGATCAAATATCCAGAATCTATAAGAAGCTTAATTTGACAAACAATAAACCAATAACTCCATTAAAAAAAGAGCAAAAGACGTGGACACTTCTCAAAAGAAGTCACACAAGCAACCAACAAACATATGAAAAAATGTTCTACATCACTAATAACCAGAGAAATGCAAATCAAAACCACAATGAGATACCATCTCTCACCAATCAGAATGGCTATTATTAAAAATTCAAGCCAGTTGCAGTGGCTCACTCCTGTAATCCCAACACTTTGGAGGCTGAGACAGGTAGATCACAAGGTCAGGAGTTCAAGACCAGCCTGGCCAATATGGTGAAACCCTGTCTCTACTAAAACACAAAAATTAGCCGGGCATGGTTGCGGGTGCCTGTAGTCCCAGCTACTTGGGAGGCTAAGGCACGAAAATCACTTGAACCCAGGAGGTGGAGGTTGTAGTGAGCTGAGATTGTGCCACTGCACTCCAGCCTGGGTGACAGAGAGAGACTCCACCTAAAAAAAATCAAAAAACAACAGATGCTGTCCAGGCTGTGGAGAAAAGGGAATGCTTATACACTATTTGTGGGAATGTAAATTAGTTTAGTCACTGTGCAAAATGGTTTGGAAATTTCTCAAAGAACTTCAAACAGAGCTACCATTTGACCCAGCAATTCCATTACTGGGTATACAACCAAAAGAAAACAAATCATTCTACCAAACAGATACATGTACTTGCATGTTCTTCTCAGCACTATTCAAACTAGCAAACACATGAATCAACCTAGGTGCCTGTATTAGTTTGTTCTCACACTGCTATAAGGACATACATGAGACTGAGTAATTTATAAGGAAAGAGGTTTAATTGATTCACACTTCCAAATGGCTGGGGAGTCCTCAGGTAACTTAATATCATGGCAGAAGGAGAAGCAAAGACATCCTTCTTCACATGGTGGAAGGAAGTAGAAGAATAAGAGCCAAGTGAAGGGGAAAGCCCCTTATAAAACCACCAGATCTTATGAGAACTTACTCACTATCACAAGAATAGCCCCCTGGTTCCAGCACCTCCCACCAGGTCCCTCCCACCACATTTGAGGATTATGGGAACTACAAGATGAGATTTGGGTGGGCACACCGCCAAACTTTATTGTGCCCATCAGTGGTGGGCTGGATAAAGCAATTGTGGTACATATACACCACAGAATACTATGAAGCCATAAAAAAGAATGAAAGCATGTCCTTTGCAGTACCATGGATACATCCTGAGGCCATCACTCTAAGCAAACTAATGCAGAAACAGAAAACCAAATACCGCCTGTTCTCACATATAAGGGGTAGCTAAACATTGGGTACCCATGGATAAAAACGTGGGAACAATAGATACTGGAGACTACTGGTGGGGAGGGAGAAAGGAAGGCATGTGTTGAAAAACTATCAGGTACTATGCTGAGTATCTGGGAGATGGGGTCATTTGTACTTCAAATCTCAACATCATGCAATATACTCAGGTAACAAACCTGCAATATAAACCCTGAATCTAAAATAAAAGTTGAAAAAAATTGAAGTGATTCTTTCAAAGAACTCTCCAGGAAGGACTGTGAGTTGAGAGCCACAGAAATGCCTTTCAGGCTTATGTGTACAACACGAAGTGATTGGCACCTCAAGAAAAGTTCTCTCCATTTTATACCTGGGAGAGAGGAGGAGTCAGAATAAATTTAATTCTGGGAATTTCAGCTGCAGTCTACTTCCTACAAATAATAACCATCTAAAGAACACCTGGAACCAAAGAAACCCCATTCACCAACACATTAAGCTCTTTTGGTTAGTGTACAATTTATTATTAAATATGAATATTTGTTAATGAAACTACAACAGAAACTATACCTAAATTACATTGAGTTTATATATATTTAGACATACCTGTTTATATATAGTAGGTAATATATAATAGATATGATTAATGTACAATTATATAATAATGTATATATTATATGTTTATATATACTTTCACACTGTATATAATACATAGTATACAACTTATACTATGTATAGTCTTAGTGAGTGAGTGGTAAAAATGTGCTAAATATACAGTGGTTAAACTCATAGTTAGCATAATTTCAGTGAACTTTTAAACACTATTATTATATTGTAGGAGTCAAGCCTTGGACCTACAATACCAAGAAGCAAGATTTTTTAAATGAAAACTTCGAAACCAGATCTGCATTTAAAAACTGATAAAGAGAGAGAGATCCAAGATGGCTGATTAGCAGCAGCTCAGGATTGTAGCTCTCAGTGAAAGCGCAGACAGCGAGTGGACGCCGCACTTTCAGACGAACTTTTGTTGCCCACAGACTGGGAGATACCCAGCGGAGGAGCCACACGGGTCACCAGTGCGACTTTTTTGGCCGGCGTGACTGTTTTGCCCGCGCCCAGGCACGGCGCTTCTCAGTGCAGAGTATACGGGACTGGGGCCCTTTGAGTCGGGCTCGGCTGGTCCCATCCCCACAAGGAGAAGAGCAATTGGAAGCGCTGAGGACTGAGAGTTTCACAGTAAGCATAGCTGAACCCGGGAAGGCCTAGCTCTGTGCAGAAAGGGCGTCCACCAAAGGAAAACTAAGAAACAGAAAAAACTTCATCACCAACAAGCCAAACATCCACTTAGACCCAATCTGAAAGTCGGCAATTACAAAGATGACAGGTGGATAAATCCACAAAAATGGGAAGAAACCAGTGCAAAAAGGCTGAGAACACCCGAAATCAGAATGCCTCTCCTCCTACAGGGGATCGCAGCTCCTCATCAG
>CAUYLG010061088.1:0-33479 GCA_963573385.1 Cacajao melanocephalus
GGAAATTACAAGTCGCAGGGGCCAAGATGGCCTGGGTTTGGACTGCTTGCCTGTCACATTAGGGGTTACAGAGAGCAGTTTAAACAGAAAGCCAAGGTATGGTTGAGGTATGCAGTTTTATGGGGCTTTTACCATGTCACAATACCATTTCTCTCATGAAACCTCTAACCATCTCTTTGTTCTTTTGAAGATCACCCCAGTTTGTGTGTATGCCCTGAACTGCAATTCTGTTTTCCCAAATAAAATGATTTACAGACTCATCTTTGTATTTTTATTTGATATTGACACAGCCAATCCACAAATATCCCTGCTGTGCCACATACCAGGCACTGTGTCAAGCACTTGAATACTTTCCCATTTAACCCTTCCCACCTTCGATATATTCCCTGCTATTTGTGATTTTATTATTATTTTTGAGACGGAGTTTCACTTTTGTTGCCCAGGGTGGAGTGCAATGGTGCGATCTTGGCTCACCGCAACCTTGACCTCCCAGGTTCAAGCTATTCTCCTGCCTCAGCCTCCGGAGTAGCTCGGATTACAGGTGTGCGCCATCACGCACCTCGACCTCCCAGGTTCAAGCTATTCTCCGGCCTCAGCCTCCGGAGTAGCTGGGATTACAGGTGTGCGCCGTCACGCACCTAGACCTCCCAGGTTCAAGCTATTCTCCTGCCTCAGCCTCCGGAGTAGCTGGGATTACAGGTGTGTGCTGTCACGCACCTCGACCTCCCAGGTTCAAGCTATTTTCGTCCCTCAGCCTCCGGAGTACCTGGGATTACAGGTGTGTGCCAACACGCCCCGCTAATTCTGTATTTTTAGTAGAGATGGGGTTTCACCATGTTGGTCAGGCTGGTCTTGAACTCCTATCTCAAGTGATTTCCCCACCTCAGCCTTCCAAAGTGCTGGGATTACAGGCGTGAGCTACTGTGCCCAGCCCTGATGATGATTTTAAAGATAAGAAAAAGAGACTGTAAAAGTAACTGGCCCAAGGTTTAGATGAAGTGGATGAAACTTGTGTAAGGTAACTTGAACTCTGTTTACTCATGTGAACACTGCCCAAGTAAGGTTTAGTACCCCAGTGCCGAGGGACTAAAGATGGTGGTGATAAGGGGTTGGGAGGAGCATCAGCGTTTGAGTTCAACCACTACACGTTTCTTTATTTTTAAGTTCTGTCTAGCCATTATACCACACATTTGTCTGTACTATAACTGGACTTCCCCTGGTGGTTTAAACACCTATTTGTGTACTGCTGCTCAGCCAGCCCGAGGACCAGTGAGGCAAGCACAGAAAAAGCATTTGTAAGCTTTAGTAGCTACTTTAACGAGTACCTTTGTGTCTCCTAGACGTACTAACAAATTGGAGCTGGTATTTCGCATATCTTTTTTTAAAAACTTCATTTTTTCTCCTATTTTACAGAATTTTACCTGAGAGGCTGAATATACAAAGACAACAGCCCAACCGAATATAAAAACAGACTTCTAATCCACAACCTGCAGCAACCTGCCCAGAAAACCAGTCCGTTATCTACAGTAACCAAGCCGGGGAGCCTGCCTGCTCTAAATCAGACTTGCAGGAAGCCAGATTGCCGTCTCTAGCAACAATCTAGGAAGCTGAACAATAACTTGTTAACAACTGGGCCCAAATGGCCAGGACTTAATAACTGAGAGCTTTCTTAATTTTTGTCCTTGCTTCCAAGTTACGACCAACTGGAGAAAGGCAAATATGCCCCCTAACCAATCCCTAGGATGCTCCACTTCCAGGTGAGCCGCCTCCAGCCTCCCGTCAGCGAACACGGAGCCTTCCCTTTTACCCACCCTAAAGCGTCCCCACTCCTCTGCTTGCCATTGCATCCTTCCCCAAACACAAGGGACAGTGGCTGACGCCTTTGCTCTTCTCGTTCGGATGGTCTTCATTTATTTTCACATACCCGGGGGGTAGGGGTGGGGGTAGGAAAGCAGCAAAAGCAAAACCCGGGTCCTGCACTCACGCAGCTTAAGTACAGCCCTAGGGCTCGGGTCTCCCCTAGGCAGGAACCTCGAGGGCCGGAGACCGGAGCGCAACCCAAGCACGCGTCTTTGGACAGCCGGAATAAATGGTCACGAGATTTTGCGCGGTAGCAAGCGGTCGGGTACTCAGGGCGGGAGAAACTACACGAGTCCAGAGACAAGATTAGCCCTTCCCAGTCGGGTTTCAGGAACTAAGACCGACCTTTCCGCAGTGAGGGTGGAGCTTCCTGCGCGCGCCCTCTGCGCATGCGCCCACCCAGTGCCCGCCCCTCGGCGTGGAGTTCACGTCACGTCCGGCGGCGGCGGCGGCGGCGGCAGCTGGGCTGGTTTGTCTCTCGGGCCGGCGGGGGCGCGCGCAGGTGTCCCTGGTGTCCCGCCGCCTCCTTCCTTCCCGCAGGACCCACCCCTCCTGGCCCTGGGTCCCAACGGTGCTCGCCTGCCCGCCGGTCGGTCAGCGCACAGGGCACGGCGTCCTCTGCTTCTCCCGGACTAATTAGTCTCAACCCGGGTGTGTTTCCACTACTAGAGGTGAAGCATTCATCAGTGGAACCTGGGGTCTTGGACCAGGGTGTTTTTGCTTTTCCCATTAGGTGGACGCTCATGGCCAGGAGATATCATTTGCAAGATTTCCTCCGAGAGGAGGCCTTTGTCATTGTAGTGCAGTCTTAAGAATGGGTGTCCTTAGACGCAGGGACCGACCGTATGGTCATGCAACTGTTTTGGATGCTCTAAAAAAATAAATCCCCACATTCATTACGCGTTTTTTGCTTCTGACTTTATTTTTAGGACATCTGCTCCCGAAAGCTCAGGGGCCCTTAGAATTTCGTTTTCTAAACGAATCCTAATGTTCCCTGTGACGGAATCGGTTCACAGGATATCTTTTCAAGGAAACCCTCCCCTGCTCCCTGGGGTTGTCTCAGGATTTTTAAACCTAAAGGTTTACTCTTTTGTGCACAGACGCTGGAAGCGTTTGGGTGAGGCAGTGCAGTGCTTTTTGGGAAATGCATCACGTCCCTCTGTTTTCGAAAAGCTAATCTAATATGGTCTTTGTTTGTTTGGATGAGTTATCGCCAATATTATGGAGGTTAGTGTGAAGGAACCTGAGGCCACTGAGTTTTTTGAGTTCATGTGATAGATTTTAAATCGTTTTTCTGTCTTCAGCTCTGACTTTGGGATCACTGTTAACCGGCTACATTCGTTACCCTCTTCTGGTTATAATTTAATGCTATTTATCTGTTGTGGGTTTTGAATTTTGATAGCTACATTTGATAGAATTGTGTTTAAAGTAAAAGAAAGATAAGGGAGAATATCGTGGCTTTTTGCTTTTATATAACTTAATTTTTCATTTAACAAAATGCTCATTAAAAAAAAAAACATAGCTAAGCAAAAGAAAGAAAATTAAAATCATCTAGAATCCTACCTAGAGATAACTATTGCTGACATTTTGGAATAGAGTTTTAAAATACACGATGTTTGTAAAAAACCAAAAATGATATAGTGTATATTGTTCAAGTATAATTTGCTTGACATATCTTACCTGGCTTCCCATTTCACTTATTTTTTTCTTTGTACATTTGTAATAGCTACAAAATGTTCTACTGTGATAGGCACTCATAGGTATAGTGGGAAACTCGGTGCATAAACCTTGTGCTATCTATTGTAGCGGCTCAAAGAACTTTTATATCTTAGTTTTTGGCCAAGATGCATAGGTGAGATGGTTCTAGAACTGAGTAAAAGGAAAGATTTAATATTGGGTCCTATGCAAGGGCACATCAGTTTTATTGAAAAGGTAGAGAACATCGTTCAAAATTATTCTGACTCTTTGTTTCTAGCCTCACTCTTCCCCCTTAATCTCTCTCTCTGTCTTTGTCTCTTCCAAGAATGAAATATGACTGAGGACTCACAGAGAAACTTTCGTTCGGTATATTATGAGAAAGTGGGGTTTCGTGGAGTTGAAGAAAAGAAATCATTAGAAATTCTCCTAAAAGATGACCGTCTGGGTGAGTATTATATGTTTAATTAAAATTATTGGTTCTCAATCAATTCCACATGTTCTGAGGTAAATATCTTAAAAGACATCCAGAAGCGTTGGTTACTTGCTGTATTTTTTAGTAACGTGGTGAAGCAGAATGGTGTATTTTGAGAAAAGTTACAGGTTTTTCAAATTTATATTTCACTGAGAGAAGTTTTTGAAATGTTTCTTAAGAAAATATTTTGGGCCGGGCACGGTGGCTCACGCCTGTAATCCCAGCACTTTGGGAGGCCGAGGCGGGTGAATCACGAGGTCAAGATTTCGAGACCATCCTAGCCAACATGGTGAAACCCCATCTCTACTAAAAATACAAAAAATTAGCTGGGCGTGGTGGCGTGCGCCTGTAGTCCCAGCTACTTGGGAGGCTGAGGCAGGAGAATTGCTTGAACCTGGGAGGCGGAGGTTGCGGTGAGCCGAGATCGTGCCACTGCACTCCAGCCTGGCGCCTGGTGACGGAGCGAGACTCTGTATCAAAAAAAAAAAAAAAAGAAGAAAATAATATTTTTTCTTTTATTGAACCCATGTGTTTTCTTGTATTACCTAGGTAAATTTGCTTCTGGGTAAATTTGCAGTAACTCTGGTCATGGTTTTTGTTATTTTTTTTTTTGACTCTTGCTTAGGTTGGAATGCAGTGGTGCAATCTTGGCTCACTGCAACCTCCACCTTCTGGGTTTAAGCGATTCTCCTGCCTCAGCCTCCTAAGTAGCTGGGATTACAGGCACACGCCACCATGCCTGGCTGTTTTTTGTATTTTATTAGATATGGGGTTTCACCGTTTTGGCCAGGATGTTCTCAAACTCCTGACCTCAAGTGGTCTACCTACCTTGGCTTCCCAAAGTGCTGGGATTACAGGCATGAGCCACCACGCCTGGCCCATGATTTTCTTTTATGGAAATACTAAGACTGCACTGTATATTGACATTTTAGTTTAAGCCAGTATTAATAAGGTCTTTTGTTGACTAAAGTAAAATAACCATAAAGATAGTACTTTATTTGTATAGAGTACTTTTAAAGTTTGTGAAACATTTATCACCTTATCTTTGCTCTTCACTGTACAGTATTTGCTTTAGTATGTCTGGTATTCTCCTTTGATAAGTAGAGGAATTGAGGGTCAGGGAAGTAACTGTAATTTATTGGAAAATGTAGGGATTTGAAGGCTGACTGTACCACTTACTAGCTATGTTAGTTTGATTAAATCATTTAACTGCTTTGAGCTTCAGGTTCTGCATTTTTAGAACAATAACTGACAGGCTTGTAGTGTGAATTAAATGAAATAAACCCTGTAATTAATAACTACCGATAATGTCATAGGAAATGTAGTAATATATGCAAAATGCATCTCCAATGCTGCAAAATGCAAATTGTTTTTATTTTTATTATTTTGTTTAGACAGAATCTCACTCTGTTGCCCAGGCTGGAGTGCGGTGGCATGATCTTGGCTCACTGCAACCTCTGCCTCCTGGGTTCAAGTGATCCTTCTGCCTCAGCCTCCTGACTAGCTGGGACTACAGGTGTGCGCTGCTGTACCCGGCTAATTTTTGTATTTTTAGTAGAGATGGGGTTTTACCATGTTGGGCAGGCTGGTCCCAAACTCCTGACCTTTAGGGATTCGCCTGCCTCAGCCTCTCAAAGTGCTGGGATTATAGGCATGAGCCACCATGCCCAGCTGCAAATTGTTTTTAAATAACTTAGTTGGTAGAAGTCTTGGGCTAGAAATCAGGCTAGTATTGCCTCTCCTAAACTTACCATATGGTAGATATCCTCTGAAGAAATGTCTTAACTGTTCTTTCAGCTTTAAAAAATGAAATGTGCTTTGACATACTGTGATCAGCATGAAAAGCTTCTAACTAATTGTTTTCTTCTTCCTCTAGATATTGAAAAACTTTGTACTTTTAGTCAGAGGTTCCCTCTCCCGTCCATGTACCGTGCATTGGTATGGAAGGTGCTTCTAGGTATGAGACCCAGGAGTTGGAAGATTTATCTTCAAAAATAGTGAATAATGGGATCATTTGCTATCTTCTCAGTCAGAGAAAGGAGAATTTGTTTAGGCTGTTTACTGAATATTGAATCTTCCCCAGGAGATTCAGTTACTGCTTACTATTTTCTATTACTGATACTATAGAAGAGAAAATAGTGTATGTTCCTGAGACAAGATCTGGGAAGAACAGAAGAAATAGTCTTGTCTCAGAAAA
This sequence comes from Cacajao melanocephalus, assembly GCA_963573385.1. Taxonomy (NCBI): domain Eukaryota; kingdom Metazoa; phylum Chordata; class Mammalia; order Primates; family Pitheciidae; genus Cacajao; species Cacajao melanocephalus. The sequence goes on from CAUYLG010061088.1 coordinate 6,228, forward strand.
TAGGAGACGAGATTAGGAGAAAGGAGAAATGGTTTAGGCTTTGCTATCAGCTGGGGAACCTGGAGGAAAACGACCCCTCTGGGACTCATTTTTTGCATCTATAACATGAGGCTTTTGAGCTAAATAATTCCTAGGTTTTAGCTCTAATTTTGTAAGGTTTTGTGATTCTCAGCTTTAGCAGTATAACTTCCTAATGAGTCAGAAGAATTGGAGACTTACTACTCTCTAGAAGTGTGAATGAGTAAATTCCAGTGCTGTAAGTGGCTGAATGAGAAGGAAAACTGATCTTACTTAGTTTCTGTGTAAGAAAATGTGAATTAAGTGCTATGAGTAACTGGCAGTATCCCTTTTGAGCCCAAGATTTTCTTTGCCTTATCATTGCTGAGCCTGCTGGAGCATATAATTCCTGTCCATTACCATCCTCCTGGTCTTTCTTAGAAAAATATTTTTAAGTTTGTTAACTTTAAGATAGTGATGAGGACTAAATTCCTTGAGGAATATAAACTATGACTGTGCCTTATTGGGCATCCCTGTGTGCCTGTTAGTAGGCTGAGTAGTTTACATAGATTATACGTAGTAATAGAATTCCCCTGTGAGGCAGGTATTAGTATGGTAATTTTACAGGTGGGGAAAATTACTCTCCAAGGCTAAATAACTTGCCTCTTAGGCATTATAGCCTGTAGTGGCAGAGCTAGGATTTGAGCTTACGTCTGTGGGACTCTTGAAGGTAAGATTGGTTGTGGACCTCACTTTCTTTCCAAAGTGTATCTTTTCAGGGCTTGAGGAGCCTGCAGCCCTCTCTGGTTATGTAATATGGAGGTAGTGCGGGAATGTAAGTGGTGCTAGAAAGCCTTGCATAATGACTTTTTTTTTTTTGAGATGGAGTCTCACTCTGTCACCAGGCTGGAGAGCAGTGGTGCGATCTTGGCTCACTGCAACTTCCGCCTTCTGGGTCCAAGCACTTCTCCTGCCCCGCCTCCTGAGTAGCTGGGACTGCAGGCACATACCACCACGCCCACCTAATTTTTGTATTTTTAGTACAGATGGGGTTTCACCATGTTGGCCAGGATGGTCTTGATCTATTGACCTCGTGATCCACCCGCCTCAGCCTCCCAAAGTGCTGAATGATGACTTTTTTGTTGTGCATCTTGGCTGTCTGTGCACTTTTATGTCTGGTGGTCAGTGTGCAGTTACAATCTGTAGAAGTGGTGACGACTATTTTAGTTTTTCCTAGAGCACTTTTCCTTAAATTTTGCTGTTTTCAGTACCTTCTGGAGTACATTTTAAGTAGTAATGTCAACAGTGCCCATTTCTGCTGAGAGGTGCTGTGTGTCTCTGGTGGAATTAATGGGAATTACACAGTTGTGTGCTGTGCCACTTCCTGAGTGCTACAGCCTGCCTGGCTTATTCATCACTTCTATTCTTTTTACCTTTCTTTATCATGTAAGTCAGTTATTCTTTGAGGAAAAGGCACTGGAAGCTTAGAGCTGTTGTGCTGTGTAGGGCACAGCCTGACTCTTCCTAGCACAGTTTTGATTACTTGGGGATCTTTTAGGACCAGCTCTTAGAAACCAGGTCTAAGAGTTAACATGCTGCCTCTAGCAGTGCGAGGAGGGTTCGGTCACAGCTGTTTAACCTGTATTAGCCGAGATGTAGGAGACGGTTTTCTGGAAGCCTGATACACAGTCTCATAGCTATGATAATTTTTATTTTAGGGAAAAGAACATTTAAGCAAGTTTATTTCTAACATTAATGTGGTATCATGTTAGCTACTATTGTTTTTGTTTTCCAGGGTGTTCTCTAGAATACTAACCCTGTGGTGGTTTGCACCAAAGAGGGATTCATAGTCAAATGTACTGGCTAACATTTATACTAGCTGAGTGTTTGTCAAGTACTCTTCTAAGTGTTTTGTGTGTGTTGATTTGTTCATTCATCTGAACAACTGTATGAGAGTAGGTATTATTATTCCCCTTTTTCATATGGGGAAGCTAAGACATAGGGAGATGAAGTAATTGCTAAAGATTACCACCTAGCCAGTTAATTGCAGAGCTGGAATTTAAAACCAGGAACTTTGTTCCAGAGTCTGTGCTTCTGTAGAGCCTCATGAAGCTTAACGAGACTAATAAAATGGTTGGTTTTTGTTTTCTTTTGTTTGTGTGGTTTTTTTTTTTTTTTTTTTTTTTTTTGGAGACAGGGTCTTACTCTGTTTCCCAGGCTGGACTGCAGTGGTACGATCACAACTTACTGTGGCCTTGACTTCCCAGGCTCAGGTGATCCTCCCACCTCAGCCTCCCAGGTAGCTGGGACTACAGGCATGTGCCATCACACCTGGCCAATTTTTTGTAGAGACAGGGTTTCGCCATGTTGCCCAGGCTTATCTCGAACTCCTGGCCTCAAGTGATCTGCCTGCTTCAGCCTTTCAAAGTGCTAGGATTATAGGCATGAGCCACCACACCTGGCCTAAAATGTTTTCCTTTATGGCAAAACTTAGAGCCATGAATATTCATTGTCATCATTTCCCCAATCTGTTTGATGATGGCATTTTAATCTCTTGGGACTAGCATTCTGTGAAGAAGCATTTGGTGAAATGCTTATCTATCCCATTTCCTGCCTTTGACAGATGGGGGAACAAGTGCCCAGAAAGACAAACACGTTTGAGAGTCCTAATGTTATTTAATCTGAGGCTAGAATCCAGGGTGGCTGGGCTGTCTAGTGGTTTTCTCAGAGCCATTTTGTTTGTAAAAAAAAAAGATATGACACCATGTTTAAATGGGTTAATAATATGTCATAGAAATGTCATGGAAGGTGACCTCACCAATGAAGATTAAGGACTTTCGTGGCCTGGAGGATAGGATGCTAAGTGAGCAATTTTAACTATAGGGGAAGAGAAGGATTCAATGAGCTGTTGGTGGTGCGAGATGTAGGGGCCAAGTACAAAGACTAGGGTGAGACCTCTAGGAGCTAAAGGCAGCCTAAAGCTGCTATACATGAAGTTAAACCATTGTTTAATCTTGAATGTATGTGGCACACTAATTCAAGGGCTTCGGCAGTGTTATTTCATTTCTCTCTCCTATCAATGATGCATCACCATTCAAACATTGATAATATTTCACATTTAAGATTGTTTTATAGTGAAAATTTCTAAAAGAGATTCTATATGGTGCTTAAATATATGTGTGTGAATTCTAGCCTTATTGTGATGGGTTGCTTCTCACAGCATCCTCTTTCATAGAGGAGAGATTTGGAGTGGTGGCTCAGTATTTTGCCCTTTTTTCTTTATTCCTGTTCTCTCTAGGAATCTTGCCTCCACACCATGAGTCCCATGCCAAGGTGATGACATATCGTAAGGAACAGTACTCGGATGTCCTTCATGCCCTGAAAGTCATTCGCTTTGTCAGTGATGCCACACCTCAGGTTGAAGTCTATCTCCGCATGTATCAGCTGGAATCTGGGAAATTACCTCGAAGTTTCTCTTTTCCACTGGTTAGTGGTCACTTTTGCCTGACACTAAGCTCAACTCTAGACTGTCCCATCTTGCTAGCCTTTGATTCCATCATGTTTTGCCTTAAAAACTTTCAATGACTCCCTGTTGTTATTAGAATAGAAGTAACGGCCGGGCACGGTGGATTACACCTGTAATCCCAGCACTTTGGGAGGCCGAGGCGGCTAGATCAGAAGGTCGAGAGATCAAGACCATCCTGGCCAACATGGTGAAACCCCATCTCTACTAAAAATACAAAGATTAGTTGGGCGTGGTGGCGTGCACCTGTAGTCCCAGCTACTTGGGAAGCTGAGATAGGAGAATCACTTGAACCCGGGAGGCAGAGGTTGCAGTGAGCCAAGATTGTGCCACTGCACTCCAGCCTGGCAACAGAGTGAGACTGTGTCTCAAAAAAAAAAAAAAAAAAAAAAGGCGGCGCGTCTTTACCTGGTATTTGTGGCCACGTACATTCTGACCCATCGTTCTTCTTCTTTTTTTTAATACATTTTATTTTGAAGTAATTTTAAACTTCTAGAAAAGTTGCAAGAATACTACCAAGAATTCAAATATACCTTTTACCCAGATTCTCCAGTTGTTAACATTATGTGCATCTGCTTTGCTTTGTTATTTAAAAAATATATGAACGCACATTTTTTTCCTAAATCATTTGAGAATAAGATGCAGACAGGATTCCCTATTACCTCAGATTCCTTCATTGTACATGTCCCCCTGTAGATAGCCATAGTACAGTCCTCAAAACCAAGATGTTAACACTGATACAATGTTAACATCTAATCTACCAACTCCATTTGAATTTGACCAATAATGCCCTTCAAAAATAAGGAAACAGTCAAAGTTCTGGGTGAGGACTGGATCCTGGACTAGGCATTGCACTGGGTTATTGTATTGCTTTAGTCTCTTTTGACTTGGGAGAGTTCTGTCCTTTCTTACCTTTCATGTCTTTGACATTTTTGAAGGGCATAATCAGAGGCTTTGAAGAAAGCCCTCATTTTAGGTTTGTCTTGTACTTCCTCCTGATTAGATTCAGGTTATTCATTTTTTGCAGGGACCCCAGGTAGGTGTTGCTGTGTCCTTCTCAGTGGCTCTTATCAGGAGGAACATGGTGTGGATTTGCCCCTTAAGAGGTGGTATTAACTTGGATCACTTGGCGAGGGTGGTGCCTGCTGGAGTTTTCCACTGGAAATTTCCCTTTGTAATTACTATTTTTCTTTGTGGGGAGACACTTTAAAACTGCTATGTAAATATCCTGTTCCTTATTAAACTTTTGCTCAAAGTATTCTCATTTGACAATTTCTAAAAAGTTTTTAACTTTTTATTTTTAAATAATGTTGGATGTAGAAAAAGTTGCAAAAATAGTACAGTGTTCTCAAATACCTTCACCAGCGTCCTCGAATGTTACCGTAATGTAATGATCCAAACCAGAGAATCACAATACTGGGAGCCACTCTGTAGACTTCATTGGAATTTTGCTGGTATCTCACTGATGCTCTTCTTCTGATCGAAGATCCAGTTCCAGATCACATATTACATTTAGCTGCCATGTCTTAGTCTTTAATCTGAAACAGTTCTTCAGTCTTCGTCTTTCATGACCGTGACAAGTTTGAAGAGCACTGGCCAGCAGCGCATTTCTCAATTTGGGTCTGTCTGATGTTTCCCCATGATTAAACTCTGGTCACGCATTGCTGGCAGGAATACCACAGAAGTATGGGACTCATTACTGTTGCTGCTAACTTTGATCACTTGGGTAAGATGGTGTCTGCAGAGTTTCTCCACTATAAGGTTACTATTTTCCACTTTATAATTAATAAGTAACTATGGGGAGTACTTTGAGACTTGTAAATAGCCATCCACTAATGCTTCTTGCCTGAACCAATTATTACTATGCTGGTGGCCAAATGGTGATCTAACTCCCTCATTCTTTCTGCATATATTAGTTGGCATTCTTCTCTAAGGAAGAGTTTTCCCTTCTCCTTTATTTCTTTATTCATATCAGTATGAAATTAAAGTGTTATTTATTTGGCTAAAACAGTGAATTCTTCAAATGGATTTGCTGAAACACTTTCCTGTTTTATGAAATTTATTTTTATTGCAGATCTTTTTTTTTTTAAGTTAATGATGGGGTATCCATGGACAAACTTTAGAGCCAATAAAGATCATTTATATTTATTACATTTATCAAGAGAGAGAAGGTCCCTAAAAAATAATTGGAATAATTTAAGCAGTCTTCTTTAAATTTCACTTACTGGCAAAGTGAAGTTGATAGTAGTACACAAGTTCTTAAATTACATATCAAATTAAATTAGATAATCTATTAGTTCAAGGAATGGAGATGATGGGGTATAGGTTTCCCCTCACCGCTCCTCAGCTTGTCTGTGTTCCAAGCTGAGACTCCTTTACTGCAGCCTCAGGCAGGCATGCTTGCGAGTGTGTGTGTTAGGCTCTGCCACCCCATATCTCCACAGTCATGAGCCCCATTGTATTAGGCTGTTTTTGGTTGCTTATAACAGAATACCTGAAATTGGATAATTTATAAAGAAAAGGAATTTATTTCTTACAATTCTAGAAGCTGGGAAGTTCAGGATGCAGGGGCTACATCTGGTGAGGGCCTTCTTGCTGATGAGGACTCTCTACAGGGCTCTGAGGTGGCACAGGTTGTCTCATGGCAAGGGGGCTGAACGTGCCAACATGCTTACCCAGGACTCTCTTCCTCTCCTTAGGGAGCCAACAGTCCCATTCCTGTGATAACCCATTAATCTATGAATTGACCCAAAGATGAGGGCAGAGCCCTCATGATCCAGTCACCTCATAAAGGCCCCACTTCTCAATACTGCCACATTGGGGATTAAATTTCAGTATAAGTTTTGGAGGGGACAGATATTTGAGCCATAGCACCCGCTTAGTGCCCACTCTGCCTCATTTTTTAATCTGTCAATAAGAGTGTGCGGCAGTGCTCAGCACAGGGCCAGGAAGGACTTGGTCCTCTTCCCTTGACCTGTCAGTAGTCAGGAGCAGTCAGTGACATGCCACCTTTGGGGGTGCCAAGCACAGTGAGCAGGACTGCAAAGGGAGTCCAAGAAAGGAGATTTTTCCTTTCCCTTTTCTTCCTGCTTGTTTTCCATTCTCTTCTGACACATTAATACAATGCTTAGAGAAAATTTATTTCCGATGATTGTAATTCTGTTTTTCTTGACATTTTATAGAATATTAACAAGTTGAAGGAAGGGCTTAGAATGAAATAATACATTAAAATAAGAGTTTTGATTTAACTCGGTACTTTTTAGGGGAAACTGTGATACTTCTTAGTTTCTTTTTAGCTTTAAAATTCTTCAGCTGTTAAATCCTAGATGAAAATACAAAGCTTTTTGTATGTGGTATGGTGTTTGAAAACAGAAGAGGTTTTCAAATAAGATTCCAGTTTTTCTAAGATTTCTCTGTTGAAATTTACCTGAGAGTTTACTTTCACATTCTGAGTATTGACACAAGGTTTGAGAAATGCCATTCTTTTGATTCCTAAAATTCTGATTCTAGGAACATTTAAAATTTTTTGCTGCTTAAGCTAGAACAAAATTCTAAAGGTATGCATGAATGCTTTGAAAGCAAATGCTTTAAAAAGTCTTTTTGGAGTTCTTCAATGTTTGCAAATTACTGTGCTGAAAAATGTCTCCAGTTACTGTTAGTGCTATTTATTACACCTTTTTCAAATATATTCTCACCTCGCACTGAGAATATTTTTGGGTGGAGAGAGCCAGTGACTTGCTTATGATTTATGTGGACTCTGTGATGGGCTTAACATTAGAAGCTGGAGAGTCTGTACAGAAACCTGGTCATTCATAAGCAGCACTGATCCTGTGGTTACTCATCCTTTTCTTCCCCTTGCTCCCCTCTTCAGGGATGGACTCTGTGCTTTTTGATCCCACTTTGATTTATTAATGCAGCCTTTTCAAAATTTAGGAAGCAAGGTTTCATTTTTTATTAAAGAAATACGTATTCCTCTCTTTCACTGCCTTCCTCTTGAGATTTATTATTAATCTTTCAGGAGCCAGAAGATGAAGCATTTCTTGCCATAGCTAAAGCCATGGAGGAAATGGTGGAAGATAGTGTCGACTGTTACTGGATCATCCGATGCTTTGTGAACCAATTAAATACCAAGTACCGGGATTCTTTACCCCAGCTGGTGAGGGCTTTTTTTTTTTTTTTTTTTGGCTATTGAATAGTGAACAACGGTAGTGGGGGTCTTCAGGGAGTACTTGTACCTCCTTGTGCTATTATAATTATGAATAACCCTTTATAGTAGGACTCAGCAAATGTTTTCTGTAAAAGGTTGGATAATCTGTAAATATTTCTAGCTTGGTGGGCCAGATGGTCTCTATTGTAACCACTCAACTCTGCTGTAGTTGCACAAAAGCAACCTTAGACAATGCATAAAAGAATGTTCCTGGCTGGATTTGCCCTGCTGCAGGCCATAGATGGCCAGTCGTGCTCTGTAGTATTCCTTATTCTGGGTCTAGAATCCACTGGTCTGGAGTAATTCCTCTGTATAAGTTGAGGTTTTCATTTGGCTGCATATAATGGGAAGCCCAAATACCAGAAGCCAAGAAGTTAGGCAGTGCAGAGCTGGCATCTGCAGACTCCTGCCATTTGGCTCCAGCATTTGCAGGCATGATCTTTCCACTCGTGCTCACAAGGTACCTCTTGGACCAGCAGCCACGACATCTGTGTTCTGGGCAGGAGGAAAGGGAAGGCAAAGGTAAAAGCAAAAGGAGTAAGAGGGACAAGCCATCCAAGTCTGTGGCCCATTAGGCTTTCCCTCTGCATGTACAGTTGATCTTTGAGCAGTGTAGGGTTAGGAGAACTGACCCAAACCCAGCATAGTTGATACTCTGCATATAACTTTTGACTCCTCCAAACCCTATTAATAATCTGTTGACTGGAAGCCTTACTGATAACATAAATGGTCGGTTAACACATATTTTGTACACATTTTGTTTCCATTTTTGTTTTTTTGAGATGGAGTCTTGGGCTGTCACCCAGGCTGGAGTACAATGGTGCGATCTTGGCTCACTGCAACCTCTGCCTCCTGGGTTCAAGTGATTCTCCTGCCTTAGCCTCCCAAGTAACTGGGATTACAGGTGCCTGCCACCACACCTGGCTAATTTTTGTGTTTTTTTTGTAGTAGAGATGGGGTTTCACTACAAATGTTGGCCAGGCTGGTCTCGAACTCCTGACCTCAAGTGATCCACCCACCTTGGCCTCCCAAAATGCTGGGATCACAGGCGTGAGCCACAACACCCGGCCACATATTTTGTTATATGCGTATTCACTGTATTCCTGTAATGAAGTAAGCTAGAGAAAAGAAAATGATAAGGAAAATAAAATATATTTTCTATTTATTAAGTGGAAATGGATCATCAGAAAGTCTTCATTCTCATTGTCTTCACATGGAATAGGCTGAGCAGGAGGAGGGAGAGAAGGGCGGTCTTGCTATCTTGGGTTGGCAGAGGTGGAAGAAAATCTGTGTTTCAGGGGACCTTTGCAATTCAAACCCATGTTGCTCGAGGGTCAACTATACATTAGTGACCAGGACTGTGTCACTTGGCTGCCCTGTCTGCAGTAGAGGCTGGGAAATGTATATATATATTTTTAAAAGCCTGGTGCATCTCCATCTCCTACTAAAACAGGGGCTCTGGGAGTGACATAGGAGGGGCACATGGGAGTGTGGGAGGCAGCGAGCTGTTTCTGTCAAACAGTGGCTTGGGAAGGCAGAGAAGTGAGTGGTACTTGCTTATCACACAAGCTAGTCTTCCTTTGTCATTTTCTTTTTTTTCTAGTTTTTTCCCCTTATTTATCTCATTTATAAAAATAAATCTTTTTTTTCTTAAATCACTGGGTTGTTTCTTTGTAAAATTCTACTGAAAGTGGTGACTGTGGTACTGGGTGCAAGATGAGATATGGGGCAGTGATGATGGTAGGATGGGCATTGAGGATCACTGCAGTAAATTATTAATAAGGCAATGTGCAAGACCCTTCAGCTTCTGAGAACACTTACAAGAGCAGTTGTTACATATTTCAAGTAAGTAAAATTTGATTTTTAGGATTTTGAAATTTGATCCACTTTGTTATTTAAACATGGAAATGAAGCTTAAGTAAATATGTCAGTTGCCTAATTAGGAGGTCCCAGTTATACCATGCCATGATTGAATTAGCTTTTCTTACTTAATATTCTAGGAAGTCAGTAGTATTTTGATAGCTTATGCTGTTCTTTAAAAATTCATCCTTTATTTTTGGTAACCTAAGCAATGCATCCATTCTCTAAAGAAAATAAGCAATTCAGATGAGTCCATGTTTCCCTAGATCTGGACTCACCACCCCCACCCCCGCAATTCTCCACTTTCCCTTCTAAGAAGTAAACATTGTCATCAGCATGGTGTGTATGATTCAAGACTCTCTTATGTGCATGTATATATAATATGATTTTTTAAAAAACACATTAAGTAGTATCATCTGCATATATGGTCCTGTGGTTCTATTTTTGTTTTTAACTTATTGCCTAGGAGAACTTTCCAAGTCAGTATAGGTAAATCACTAGTTTTCAGTCCTGACTTCTTATTGGTACCACCTGGGAACTTTTTAAAATGACCATCACCTTTCCTCCACCTAGACAAGTGAAATCTGAATCTCTGAAGGTACGGCCCTGGAATTCTAATTTTTTTAAAAGCTCCAGGCAATTCTGAAGTGTACCTAAGGGTTGAAAGCCACTCATTTAGAACCACCTTTTAAAAAATATTTACTCCTAGCATTTCCTGTTGTGAATTTGCCATATTTAAGCATAAGAGATCCATACCGAGAGTAAGCATGCCTGGTACAGGTGCCTTGTGTGTATGTGTATCTGTCTAGGCTTGGTACCTATGAGCAGATGCTCAAGCAGAGGGGAGACATATTTAAAATCTATTCATTTATTTTAGACATATTTATAATTTAAACTTCCTGGCTGCTCATCCAAAGGCCATACCAGTTTATGCTCCCACCAAACAGATTATGAGATTTCCCATTTTCCACCCCATTGCCAATAGTTGATAGTATCAATGCCTTCAATTTTTATTCATCTGATAGCGAAATTGTATTTCATTTTAATTTACATCTCCTCAGTTTCTAGTGAAGTTGAGTGTGTTTGCATATTGCTGCTCTTGTTGACTTTTTTCTTTGTAAGAGTTATTGGTATATAGTCACTCTTGGATCTGTAGGGGTTTTGTTTCAGGACTCATTGAGATACTAAAATTCATGGGTGTTCAAGTCCCTTATATAAAATGGCATAGTGTTTGCGTATAACCCACACATCTCTTCCTGTATATTTTAAATCTAGATTACTTATAATACATAATACAATGTAAATGCTATGTAAGTAGTTGTTATACTGTATTATTTAGGGAATAATGTCCAGAACAATCTGCGTATGTTCAGTATAGATACAGTTATCCATTTTTTATTTCCCAGATGTGTTTGGTCTATGGTTGGTTGAGCCCATGGATATGAGGGCCAACTGCACCCTAGATTTTAATCCTTATCCCTTATGTTGAAAATACTTTGTTGCACAAAATTTTAGGTTTTGATATAATGAGATTTGTCAGCATTTTTCTTTTGCTTTTTTGCGTCTTACTGGTTGATTAGCCCTTTCTAACCCCAAGATTCAAAAATATATATTTTTTTGTTTTCTCCTCACTTTTTTTTTTCTGAGATGGAGTTTCGCTCTGTTACCCAGGCTGGAGTGCAGTGGTGCGATCTCAGCTCACTGTAACCTCTGCCTCCTGGGTTCAAGGGATTTTTCTGCCTTAGCCTCTTGAGTAGCTGGGACTACAGGCATGGGTGTGGCAGCATGCCTGGCTAATTTTTGTATTTTTAGTAGAGACAGGATTTCGCTGTGTTGGCCAGGCTGGTCTTGAACTCCTGACCTCAGGTGATCCGCCTGCCTCGGCCTCCCAAAATGCTGGGATTACAGACGTGCGCCACCGCACCTGGCCTGTTTTCACCTAACTTTTTAAAATGCTTCAACATTTTAAATGTAGCTCTTTGTCAGGGATTTATCTTTCTGATTGGCATCAGATACACACTGGATTTCACTCTTAAACTTACCTGCTGCAACACCACCATTTCTACCAATACATCACTCTTCCTCCTCTTCCTCTTCCCCCTCTGGTTTGTGTGTTACTGAGAAAGTACTTCATGTCAGGCAATGCTAAATTTATATTGTTAGTGAGCTACTTCATTCAAGCATATTATCTTTGTTTTTACAGATGAGGGAACTGAAGCACAGGGAAGTTAAGTAAGACCGAGGTCACAGTTAGTAAGCAGTAGAACTACCACTTACACTATGTATTTGTTCATCATTTTTTCACAGATTTGAAATGCTGCCTTTATCATACACTGGATTTCCATATATATGTGTGCGTGTGTGTGTGTGTGTGTGTATGTGTGTATTTATATTTAAATCTCTTTCTGGGCTCCTTTTTATTCCATTGTGCTATTTGTATGTTCCTGGGCCAGTATCACATGATTTATTTAATAAAACTTTCTGGTGTATTTTGATAGCTGAGAGGGAAAGTTGCTCTTTTTCAAAAGTGCCTTGGCTATTCTTGAACTTGCCTTTTTCTTTTCAGAAATGAATTTTAGAATCAGTAAGATGATTTAATGTCCCTTAAATCTTAGTTTCCTCATCTTTAAAAATGGGGCTTCTTTTAGTGTATACATCATAGTGTCTAGCATGTAGTTTTAAATCGTTATGAAGTTTTCAAAAACAGTTATAAAAAACATTCACAGAATGTATAAAAAACCTAAATTTCCTTTGTGTTGCTGTTTGATTTAGGCATGAAGTCATTTGCGTAACTTTTCTCTCTAGTGAAGCCATGTTTAGTCTATCTTAGAACACAGAGTTTAGGTTACTGCTTAGTTCTGTGGAAACGTATGTGTGATGGACAAGGATAGGCTTCAGAAGAAGATAACGATACCCCTGAGTGGTGATGTGTTTATTCTGCCATAGTGTACTGATTCCTAGGATTGCATCATAGCCTCTCTCCTTACAAGCTTTTCAAAATTCTGCTTTTTGACAAGGTCACTCATTGTCAAGGATAATAGAGGCCAACTTTAATTGTGTGGCATGGAAGATTTCTCTTAAACCATCTCAAACTTAATTGTGTTAATCACTAAAGTAAGTGAGCTTTGTTTTATTGCTACATGACTTTTTTAAAGCTATGCTAAAGAGGTTTTTTTATAGGCACTATTAGCAGCTTCTTCCTAAGTTTAATACATATTCTTCTCAGAGTGATTAAGTACCTATTTTTGTCACATTCTGCCTTCTCTTGATGATGTATGGTTTATTGTCTTCATAAAGTAAGAATTTAGGGTAATAGAAATATTGAAAATAATCTAAATGTTTAGGAGTAAAACATAATTATGGTTATAATAAGTCACATCTATAGCATCTATCATTTGCTAAGTATGAAAAATGTCAGGCAATATACATCTCTTCTTCCATTAAAAAATATAAATATATATATATATATACACATATGTATTTGAATTCACCGCCTTTCATAGATGAAGCAGTAGCATATAGTACACATTTTTCCCATCTTGCTCTTTTTACCTGCTGTATGCTGGAGATCATGCCATGTTAGTATACAGAGATATTCCTTATTCCCTGTCGTGGGTTTATACTACTGTCCTGTGTTTTTTTTTTTTGTTTTTTTTTTTTTTGAGATGGAGTCTTGCTCTTTCTCCCAGGCTAAAGTGTAGTGGTGCAATCTTGGCTCATTGCAACCTCTGCCTCCCAGGTTCAAGTGATTCTCCTGCCTCAGCCTCCGGAGTAGCTGGAATTACCAGCACACGCCACCACACGCAGCTAAGTTTTGTATTTTTAGTAGAGATAGGGTTTCACCATGTTGGCCAGGCTGGTCTCGAACTCCTGACCTCAAGTGATCGACCCACCTCAGCCTTCCAAGGTGCTGGAATTACAGGCGTGAGCCACCATGCCCAGCCTACACAATATTCTCAGGTTAGCATATTCATACTGTTCTATTGTGACTGTAGTTTATTCAACCTTTTATTTTTGACTATTTGGGATGTTTCCAGTCTTTTGCTATTATACACAGTGTTACAGATAAATAGACTTGACATGCAGCTTTTCATGTGTTTGCCAGTATATTTGAGTTGTATTCCCTAAAACAGATTGACTGGATCAAAGGATAAATGCATATGTTACTTTGCTAAATATTGCCAAATTCCCCTTCATAGAGCTCATACTCTTTTGCATCCTCACAAGCAATAGATTGTTACCCTGCAACCTTGCTGACATGGTATGTCATTAGTCTTGAATTTTGGCCATTCTGATAGGTAGGAAATGATACTTCAATGTAATTTTAGGCTGCATTTATTTTGTTGTAAGCAAGGTTGAACATGTTTTTATATGGGTAAGAGGCGTGCATTATTTTTCCTATAGAGTTCTTAGCTTTTTTTCTTTTCCATTTTAAAAAGCTCTGTTTAGGTATAGATATTAACCCCTTAAGATTATTCATTAACCTGGGAAAATATCCACAATTTGTTGAGTGCAAACAGCAAAATACTAAATCGTGTATTTGGTATGAGTTCAGCTAGTAAAAGACAGAAAAGTGTGTCTGTATATATGCAGATTAGATGCTCTGTAACCTAAGTATTACCAGTAGTTATTGGGAGTGTGATTATATTTGATGTCTAGATCCTCTTTATTCTTTACTATAGTTTTAAGATTTTTTCTAATAGGCTAGAATAAACCAGGAAAAATGTTTAAAAAATTAATAAGATATTGGTGGCAAAAAGATATACATCGAGTGATATTAAGATGTTTATTGATGTATTTAAAACTTTATATTAATTCACAGTATTGATTTACTCGATAGTTATATATTGAGTGCTTACCATGCCAAGTGATGTTCTAGGTACTGAAGAACCAGCAGTGAACAAAACAGATACAGTCCCCTCCTTTCGTGAGCTTGTTGTTTGGTGAAGAAAAAAGACAATACATAGTTTAAAAATGTACACTCATCTCCATCTTGTTTATTACTTGTACTGACTTTTGGATGAAATTTTCTTTGCTGTGAGACATAATGTATAACTGTGTATGTTTTTTTAACTATGTCACTGTGAAAAAAGTGCAAATATCCCCTTTGCAAAACCAACCAAAATTCCTTGTTTGGGAAATTGTCTGAAGTGTTCTTGAGAAGCTCTAGAAACTGTTGAGTAGGTTAGGGAAGTTGGATAAACAGGAAAAAGTTAGAGATATCCTGAAAAAGAGAGGGGGAAACTGGACCAGATATTATTATGTGGGCCCCTCTTTGCCTGGCTGACTCTTGTCCATTCTTCAGAGGTCAGCTCAAATGTCACCGCTCTAAGAAACTGCTTCTGCCTCCTACAGCCTAGGTTAGGATTTTCTCCTGGATGTACCCAACATGTTGTGCTTGTTCCCATCATAGCATCACAGCAGTACCATGTATTGTAGTTACCTCTTTACTTGTATGTCTCAAGCTGTAAGCTCCTTGAATGCAGGGACTTTCTCTTACCTTTCACTTTATTCATTGTATGTAGCAGAGTCTCTGACTATAGTGGACATTGTAAAGGTGATGAATTTCCTCTTTGACAGAAGCAGAGAGTTACAGATATTGAGTTAAAATAAACATTTACACTTGCTTAAGTGATGTGGGCTCTGGTTGTACTCCTGCCGATAGCGAGTGTGCACTTTAGGGTTTGACTCTTAGAGCCTGTTGTCAGCTAGTGGATCCTAAATATAGCAGCCGATGCAAGGTGGATTTGGCTAGGTCTGGGGAGCAGGCTTTATTAGTTCTCCAGTCTTCTAGAGTGGGCTGCCACATGACGTCATAAGAGAGAGGTCTCCAGAAGTTTATATAAGCATCAGCTACCAAGCAGAATCCAGGTACTTTGTCCCTCTGAGTTATCCCTTGAATTGTAAGAAATTCTCATGCACATTTGTGTTGGGTGCAGAGTTCATCCTCTGGACATCCCTGTTGTGTGAGCCTCCTTGGTACTGGTGCACAGTGCTGCTCAACTCAGGGTAGTGGATATATGGTCAGTGACTGGTCAGACCATCTCTTTGTCTCATTCTTCCTAATGCCCTCTCCCCACTCTAATCCCACTCTAGTTCTTTGGTTTTTACCCTTCCTCTTAGCACCCCTTTTCCTTACTATATAATCTTCTACTCTAGACCAGCGAGTAATATAATGGGCCTTCCTTAGCTCCTCAGAACAATTGAATTTTGCTTTGGACTTTTGCCTTACACTGTTGAATCTGGCTTGTGAAGTTAGTATTAGGGTGACCAACCATTCCGTTTTGCCTAGGACTGCCCAAGTTTTAGTACTGAAAGAGCCCTGTGTCCTGGGAAACCCCTCAGTCCTGGACGGTTTGTTACTTTAGTTAGTACTGACCTAGGAAATTGCTGTGTCACAAGTGACTTAGGTAATTCTGAAGTTTTGTTTTCTAATACTTCCTTGCATTCAGCATGTAACTTTTGTTTCATAAGAGACTGTAATATCAGATGATATTACGAGACAGGAAATGAATAATCTCTTCTTGCTTAATTTTCAGCCAAAAGCTTTTGACCAATACTTGAATCTGGAAGATAACAGACTGCTGACTCATCTGAAGATGTGTTCTGCGGTGTCCAAACTTCCTTATGATCTCTGGTTCAAGAGGTGCTTTGCGGGATATTTGCCGGAATCCAGTTTACAGAGGCAAGTATTTCTTTTGAAGACATATTGAAGGCTTAGAGTTAGAGCAGAGTTCTAGCTTTTCATGTGGTCAGCCCTCAGAGTATAAATTTGCTTTAGAACAATACAGTAATTTGAAGCTCAGTCCTTCAGCAGCTACTATAACAGTGCATGATTCTGCTTATTCTTGAATATACAATTAGAAAAATTGAGGGCCCTCAGTGTGTTAGATGTTGTGAAGTAGTCACACCTTCAGTGGTCTCCATGAGTTTATATAAGCATCAGCTCCTCTTTTCCAGAAATGTGACAAATCCTCATCTAGCAGAAATCTTATTATTTCTTAGTTTCATCATGATAGCTTTAAAGAAGCTGAAGGCAGATAGGCGGTGGCTCACACCTGTAATCCCAGCACTTTGGGAGGCCAAGGTGGGGGGATCATGAAGTCAGGAGTTCAAGACCAGCCTGGCCAAGATGGAGAAACCTCGTCTCTACTAAAAATACAAAAAATTAGCCGAGTGTGGTGGCAGCCGCCTGTAATCCCAGCTACTTGGGCGGCTGAGGCAGAGAATTGCTTGAACCCATGAGGTGGAGGTTGTGGTGAGCAGAGATTGTGCCACTGCACTCCAGCCTGGGCGACAGAGCAAGACTCAGTCTCAAAACGAAAGAAAGCTGAAGGCATTCAAAGATTTGAGATTTAAACTAAGTTCTTCCAGTCAGTTTCAGACAAGTGTTATGAGTATTTCTGAGTCCAGGTGCCACCCATGAAGACTTTGTGATATAGAGGAGAAAGGCAGTACACAGAGAAAATTATAAGATAATATGTAACTAAGTGTATAAAGTAGAATACCAACTTTTAGGAGTTATAGGAATGATCAGAATTATTATCTTAGAGTGGTTGTAGATCAGTAAGTGGCTCCTAAGCCCTTAGAGAAGTTTAAGGAGTCTGTCCCCAGAATCTCTGGCAAGGAAATAGAACTCATCTCATTTCATATACATCTTTTGTTGTCCCTTAGTATGCTATAATTATATTAGCATTACGGAATATTAGCAGAATACAAATATTAGTTTAGGATTTTCTTTTTCTTTCTCAAAAATGTCAGGTTCCCAACATGAGGGAATGTGAATTTGGTAGATACCTAGTGGAGCAGCAGTTTTTAGTGAACTTTGCTTTTTCCTTCTAGTGCTGACTGTATCTTGAATAGATTTCAAGTGACTTCTCTATTTTATTGTTGTTTTGATGATTATTTCACAAAAGTTGTTCTTTGGAGATTTTTACATAAAATTGGAGCAATTTGATTTTATTTTTTAATTTGGGTATGTCTTCTTACTTTTACAGGGTTTGGGATAAAGTTATGAGTGGATCCTGTAAGATCCTAGTTTTTGTAGCTGTTGAAATTTTATTAACCTTTAAAATAAAAGTTATGGCACTGAACAGTGCAGAGAAGATAACAAAGTTTCTGGAAAATGTAAGTGTGCTTTGATTTGATTTTGAATCTAGAAATGAAGTCACCTTAGCAAGTCAGATTTTCCTGTTACATTAGATTATTTCAGAGAAATAATACCTTAGAATATATCAGAGGACAATTAATTACAATGATTATTTTAGAGAAATTTTTTAAGAGAATTAATAATTAGATTTGATTTTGAATCTAAAAATGAAGTCACCTTAGCAAGTCAGATTTTCTGGTTACATTATATTATTTCAGAAAAATAACAGTGTATTTTTACATTATAAGAAACATTTTTCCTTTGAAAAAGTTTGGCTTAAAGTTGGCCTGAGGATTAGTTTGCATCCTGTCTTTGGGAGATGATGGTCTGAGATCATCTCGTGAATGTGTCCATTTAGACCAGAGTCTCATCCTCCACATGACTATGAGCAGGCATGTCAGGAAAAGGGATAGGTGAGATCTGTCATTTTACAATAAGTAATTTTTGTCAGTTCAAAAGGGATTCTGTATTTTGGAGCATTTTGTAAGCCATTTTATTTCTGTTACTGTCTCTGGTGTAATCCCAGTTGGGTTTATTAATATGTAGTATTACCCCTGGGCCACCTAGTATACCGCTGAAAAAGGCAATGGTAATGAAATTAACTTTTCCCTCCCTATGTATCTTGGAATACCTTTACCAGGCAGGAAGTAGGATTCAAGAGGCTTATGTCTGAATGATTTTCACAGAATCCTAAATCTATTCATTTTTAAAACAGTATTAACATTTGAACAATGGCCTGGTAAATAATAATAAAGTACTGAGTAAATATATGTTGAATAAATGAATTATCATCATTATAACCGTAAGTGGCTAATGGTGCCAGGCCTGTGCTAAGTATTTTCCATGGGTTATCTGATGTCATACTGTTAACAGCTCTCTGAAGGCAGGCTGCTATCATGTCCCCCATTTTAGAGATGGGATCTGAAACCCAGGTAGCTTAGTAACCTTCTCATAGGTGCACAGTTAGTGAGCAATGCAGGATTTGAACCCAGGCAGGCTGACACTAGAGCTCTTTCCTGTCCTCAGGTAGTATGTGACACAAGACTTTTATGCTGTCACTTTCTGAAAAACAGTGAAAACTCCCATAGAAGTAAATTTTATGCCACAGTGAATGAAGGAAGACACAGAAGTTGTAAACACTGAAATTTCACAAAGACTGGTTTGCTTGTCCACAGATTCCCCAGGACAGCTCGGACGCGATCGTGAGCAAGGCCATTGACTTGTGGCACAAACACTGTGGGACCCCGGTCCATTCCAGCTGAACGCAGCCGCTGGTTGTGGACTGTCTGCCAGGCCCACCCTGAGCATTTGTGTTCTTTGCATGTGATCTGGGAAACAGATTGAATAATAATAGTTTTCTTGCTTTGGTGCTCAAAGTGATTTTTTTCCCCAATAAAATTATTTAATTGAAATACCTGGTGTCGCTGTGTTTGGGAGCAGCATCTTGAAGTTACATAGAAATGTAAAGTTCATCTCTCAATAGCATTTCAAAAGAGTTGTTAGAAAATAGCTCCCTGATTTTAAAGCGGTTTAGTCAGGGCGAGTGGGTGCATTAACCAGCAGTGCGTAACTAAGCCTGCCCAGCCTCTCTCTAATTAGCACCAAGCTGACTACTTTTAAGGTCTATTTCTAGAGTAAGAGCGACTTCCTTTTGTTGACACCTCAGATTTGGCTTTTGTTGGTGCAGCACGTGTTTACATCTAAGCCAACTGCCTTCTGAGGCTTCATCTTGCTAAATAGGCTTTAAAAAATCCCTTACTCTTTTTTCTCTTTGGGCCAGTTGGAATGAAACCATTATTGAACAAAGTGTGTTTGAATTGCTCCTAGGAGCAAGTACTTGTTTGATGTTTTGCTGCACTCATGTTTTTTCTTGACAGGTCGTTAAAGGTGGGATGTTAGGGAGCACTGTGCCACACACTAAAGAAGTGAGAGAAATGGCCGGTGAAGGTGAACCGCTCATGACCCCTGGGCCACCTCGTGCCACGTCATGGCCACTCTTCACTGGATAGTTCCTGGCTTTGGGAGTGGTGAGTGAAAGCGGACCCTTTGTTTCACACTGGTTCTGCCTTCAGACCTGCAGGAGCTTGAGTGGTGAGTGGGATTCTCCACCCACCCCCTAAAAGAGGAGGGCAGCTATGAACTTACAGAGGTGCAATTCTGAGAATTCAGGCCCTCCCTAGTGTGTGAAATATCTGTTGAAAAAAAGTTCAGAGGAGGTGTGAGTTACTGAAACCTGCTGCTTCTGAATACTAACACATCCAATAGTATTTAATTTTTTAAAACAAAAATGCACTCCAAAGAGAAACCTTTTAAAGCAGAATTGCTGCCTAGAGTTAAAACTGTAATAAAAAGTGACTTACTGCCAACCATTTATGTAGAAGCCCTGGCGCTCTTGGGGAACAGGAAGGCTTAGGGGCTGAAGTTCCTCTTACTTCACTGTTTTGGCTGGAGGCCAGCTGATCTGAAATGGAAGACTGTTACTGTACTGCCAAGGGATCTAAAAATAGATATTCTGCAAGTATATTCTGTCCAACCCAGTTTGGTAAAACCTTTCTGGCTCTAGGGTGTGGGGCAGCAGTTTTTTTCTTTAAGTTAGTCAACGTGATACCATCAAGAGTTTTTCCTTATTAAAATACTGATTGGCAGAGTGATTTTTTTTTTAAGGACCACCATGAGAAAGTGGTGGAGAGGATGAGCATCCAATTTCGTTTTCATAGCAGAATTTCACTTTGCTGAGAGCTAAGTGTTTTGAAAATGTTTGTGCCTGCCGTCTTGGGGGAGGAGTGCAGTTCCTGATAAAAATACATCCATATGCCTTTTCTTCAAAACATTTTGTCAGGATACTGCAGAAGTTTTTCTTCATATATTAAAACCCACGCTTCCTGTCACAAAACTATTGCGGCTAAAATGTGGGATTCTTCTTCGCCCTTGGAAAGCTGGAACTTAACATGATCAAATTTAGTTTCTGCTCTTTCCCTTTGGGAGATTTGTCTTAAACAGATGAGAGAAGGTCTCAGTCCTCTTGGCCAGGAGAAAGGAAGGCCAAGGAAGGTTGGAGAGTGTGTGTGTGTTGGGGGTGTGGCTTTGGCCTGATGACAAATTGAATGGATGGATTGTGTGCACACAGGCTTGTGTGTCGAGGCTGTTTCAGGAAATGAGGTCAGGGTTCCGAGGTCAGGGTTCATGAGAATGAAGCCCTTTCTTTGTTAATGGAAAGTTTGCCCGAAAATTATGGGGCAACACTCAAATCGCATGACGCGCTGAAGGAGCTCTGAGGACCTTCTTGCGCTGTAGCTCTGGGTATAACAGGCCCCTGCCCTGTCTTGAATTACGTAAGTTCCCTGTCATGTGGTCATCACCTTCCCATGGTGACTCAAGGTTTTTTTTGTCTCTGAAAGTGAAGAACCTGGAGGGAAGCCAGTGGGGATGAGGAGGGTAAGCAAAGAGCTTAGATGCCCAGGACTGGATCCTAAAATGAGTCACTTGCTCACATGGCCCAATTGACAGTGCCTGCCCGAGCTCTGTGACCATAAGCAGCAGAGTGACATCCCAAGTTCTCCAGCCAAGGCAGCCTTTGGGGAGCCTGGTGAGGTGTGGGGGTGTGGACAGTGAATCTGCATGGATCACGTAGGGTCAGCAGCTTTTGTCTTTAGCTGGATGTTTTGGGTCTAGAAGGCCCAGAAGGTGCTTTCCTCTGCCCTTGACGGAGGGGGAAAGGAGTGTGGGAATTTGGGGAGCAGGAGTTGATGGCATTCCCTCTGGTGGTGGAAACAAAGAGCATTTCTCTTTGAGACTTTGTGCCAAATGAAACTGCCCGTGGCTCTTGGCACAAGCTATGGCTCCTAGATCAGCTGGTGTTCCTCCAGAGCTGGTGCTGGTTTGAGTAGGAGGGAGGGGTGGTGAAGGACGGCGGCAACGAGAACAGAGGGTGGTAGTGATTTCTGGGGGACCACGGTGGGGGTGCTGACCTTTCATGGTTTTCCTGACCGGTCGCCTTTTCTACTTTGGTTCCTCTGTCAGCCTTGCCTTGGAGAGGTTAAAAAGTGAGTGGACAGTAGCTAGACGAGGTGACAATTCCCCACCTTACTCCCGGGGGCTGATTTTACTCCAGGGCAACGACAAAGGGAGGTGGAGAATGTCATCAGAGAAGGACACACAAGAATCCTAGAAGCTTGTCCTGACTAAGCAGAACTCCAAATCGAATTTCCTAGCAAGCACTTAACATTCACACCTCCAACTCATACCTAATACTGAAGTTTTCCTTTGCAGTTACCAAGAACTTACACGGCAGGTAACAGGGACTTCCAGAGCTCACGCTAAGTGCTGGCTGTATCACAAAGTCACTTCCTGCTCTTCTCCATCATCCTTTCCCTAGAGTCTTAATAAACAGCAACCTGGTACTTGCTGGTAATTTTAGCATTTCTCTTTTCCCCACTTCTGCCTACCCTCTGGACATAACACTAAGAAGATTTGAGAGGGGGGTAGCAAAGAGGAGAAGCTTTGGAAGATTCACTTTTTTTTTTTTTTTTTTTCATGGAGATGGAGTCTTGCTCTGTCACCCAGGCTGGAGTGCAGTGGTGTGATCTCTGCTCACTGCAACCTCTGCCTCCCAGGTTCTAGCGATTCTCCTCCCTCAGCCTCTAGAGTAGCTGGGACTACAGGCACATGCCACCAAGCCCAGCTAGTTTTGTATTTTAGTAGAGATGGGGTTTCACCATATTGGCCAGGCTGGTCTAGAACTCCTGACCTCATGATCCACCTGCCCCAGTCTCCCAAAGTGCTGGGATTATAGGCTAAGCCGCCACACCTAGTCTGGAAGATATGCTTCTAAACCTCAGGTGGCTACTCTTCTGATTGGATCTGTTTGGTTCATTTGTCCTTTTATTTGTTTTCATTCAATCCTGTAATATATGTGAATACACTCTTAATTATGAGCCAGGTACTGAGCTTAATCGTTGAACAAGATGTGGTATTTTCCCTTTCAGAGTGTACAAGCATTCGGGAGAGACATATTTAACAAGTATATGTTTTGTTCCAGACATCTCTAAGAGAAACTCTCAACTCCTGTGCTGCCACACCAGGGAGGAGGTGGACTGAGTCTGTCCAGAAGCTCCAGAGGAAGGATAGAATTCCTCTGAAATGTGTGATTCTATGTCCCCTTCCCTTATTAATGGAAGAGGTGACAGGAAGAGCCTTGGATCAGGGAGGGAGCATGAGCTTGAACTTTTATTAAGTGTTTCCCTCTAAGATGGCGAGATTCCCTCTGTGGTTTCCCTCTAAGATGGCAAGATTCTTGAGGCCAGGGGCTGCCTTTAGCACACCTGAGGCATTGGCAGATTCAGTGTCTGGTGAGGGCCATCTGTGTGGTTCATAGATGATGCCTTCCTGCTGTGTCCTGGTGGAAGGAATGAACTCTGGTCGTTCAGCCCCTTATAAGTGCCCTAATCTCATGCATGAGGAACCACCCTCATGACCTCACCATCTTCTAAAGGCCCCACCTCCAAATACCATCACCCTGGGGGCTAGGATTTCAGCACATGAATTTTAGGGGAAAACAAACATTGAGACTAATACATTGGTTTAGAATGATCTGTTTTTGTCCCAGATTTATGTGACCTCCTTGACGTTGGTGATAATGATTTACTCTTTTTTTTCGTTCCCCCAGCATCAAGCCTGTCTCCCAGTGCTTGAATATTTGTTGAATATGGGAATGCCTGGTTCAGCATTAAGACTCCGCTATTGACAAGTAGTAGAGTTCTTCTGAAGCAAGCTTGCTTAAAGGAGACTTTATTACAGGATGCAGGGGCAAGGCTGAGAACCTAAAGAGGGAGGGCTTGGAGTCTGGGACAGGACTAAAGAGACCCTGGACCCTCTCGTCCTCTTGTCTGTGATCCACTCGTGTGTGGGCTGTGTCTGGAGCCTGTGTCTCTGCAGTCTGGATTGCTCTGATAGAAGATGTCCCACCCTAAGATACTAAATTTATATATTACAGGTCCAGCCTCTGGAGACAAAGTCTCGAGCCCCAATTCCTAAATCCGTGGGAAAAAGGCTGTAGTCTGGCCTGAGCTTGGGGCTGCCTATGGGCCAGTCACATGGAATCAAGTGGGTGGAGGCATCCCACAGCAGACGCAGGGCCACCAGGAGCCTCCCTTGTGTCTAAGGCAGTGCAGGGACTGGTGAGCAAGGGGCATGGTGGAGGGTCCACTGTGACACTCTCAAAGGCTCTCCACTTCATTTAGATCTGTTGACCAGATATGTGCCCTGCAGAAGTGCTGGGGAAGGGGGGTAACAAGAAGCCTCTGCCTCAACTAAGTCTCAGTGGCTTTTCCTGCACCACTTCTTCCTGGTTTCTGCCAGCCAGTCTGTAGGTAGACAGCCAGCCCTTTCCAATGGGGGCAGGCAGCGGGGGAATATCCCACCTGCAGCCTTGGTGAACCGACTGACATGGCCAAGTGCTCGCTTTGTGAACTTTTATGCCAAGTCTAATTCAGTCCGAAAGTCTACAGGAGGTCAGCTTTGCCCAACTCCTTCCCCTCCACCTGGATCAAGCCGGGGGACTTTGCTGGCAACAGCTGTGTTTATTTGTCTGATTGCTCAGGAGGGAATATAGTTTCCCCGCAGGGTGTCCAACATCTGGGTGTCTAGACCAAGCTGGGCTGTGGCCAGGCTGGGTGGCAGTTGGGTGAACCTGAATAAAGCCAGTTAGGGGAGGTGGCTGCTAAGGCTGACTGACTTTAAGATCATACGGAAGGCACGTCTGGACCTGAGGAATGTCAGAGGTGGAGGAGAGCTTGCAAATCACCCCATACACAGATAAGAAAAATGAGGTTCCAGGTGGTCTAGTGGGTTATCTATACAAGGTCGCAGTCACTGAGAAAGCTCTGGAACGCAGGCATCCCAGCTGCCTCTCCAGAGTGTACTTCACCAGGCTGCACTCTCATTCAGAAACATTGCCCCATCTTTCTCTGAGCCTTAAAATCTCTCCATCTGGGCAGAACATTCCAGAGAGGCAGCATCTGCCTGGACCCGTTGCTATCTGGCTGGGTAACTCAGTACCATGTCCTTATCTGTAAACCAGGGGAGGGGACGAGAATAAGAGCTCCCATCTCACAGAGAGATCAAGAGGATGAGCTACAGAAACACACATGAAGCCCTTAGACCAGCGCCTGGCACAGAAGTTGGTAAATATTAGGTATTATAGTTCTACAAGTGTTTTAATGTGCATTCTCCTCAGAGAGTGGCACTGTGACGCAGAGTCTCCCTAAAGACCAAGAGTCCTTGAGCACACTGCTTCCTGAGAAGAGGTTTCTATGGGCATGGAGGCCCATTGCAGGCTCTTTAGGGCATTGCATTGGAACAGGGCTTCCCAAACTTGAATGTGCATTGGGAGCCCCTGCGGTCTTGGTGAACTGCAGATTCTGTCTGTAGGTCTAGGGTGGGCCTTGGGTCCTGCATTTCTAACAAGTTCTGTGATGATGCTGATGCTGCTGGCCCAGGGGGACCACAGTTTGAGTAGCAAGGGCCCAGGGAATGTAGATTTCAGCTAACGATGAAAGGTTTAATGCTGATTGCAAATGAAAGAAATATGCCACCTGCTTGTGCCTTTTTCTCATTTTAAAATTAGTCTGACGTCGTTTCTAAGCTATTGCTAAAGTTTATAAAACACTTCATCAAACCTGGAATAAAATCTCAGTACTGATGTGAATGTTTTGCACAAGTTGTTCCCTCTCCCTGGTAGGAAGTGGTTTCACTCTGACCTTATCTCATATCAGCTCATCACCAAGGACAGCTCTGTGGCAGCTCACCAACCACCAACTACCTTATAGTCACCTACTCATTCTTTAGCCTCTCCTCTTCCTTACTAACGAGACCCAATTTTATCTGAGGCAGGAGTGTGTTAACATAACCTTGTACCCCAGGCCCTCTTGCTGAAAGGAATGGCCAATAAGATGGAAGGCAAAGTCATTAGGTAGGACGTTGAGAAAAGGTTTTTAAAGAGAATTTATTCAGCTGGCTGGTGAATTTCCTCTTCCTGGCATTTCCTCTTACTTTATGCCTGGGAACACATATATAATGGTTGGAGCTTCAGCAGCTGTCTTGGAATGTGAGGCAACATCAGGGATGGAAGCCACATGATAAGGATAGTGGGCTGAAAAATAGAGCTACACACTGATGGTGTCACTGCCACACAAGCTCTTTTTGGCTTAATTCCAGACTGCCTTTACATTTTTAAAAATCCCAGTTTGTTTCAGCCACTATTATTTGAGTTTTTGTTTACGTGAAGACTGTTGGACCTAAAGCTAACTGACACCACCAGAGCAGATGCGTTTAGCAAGGCAGATACGGGTTTAAGTCGATGTCTAAAACTGTCATCCTTCTGACTGCCCTTTCTGGGATTCACTAGTGGTTTAGGGGCAAGGAAGCTGATTGAGAGTTCTTCGCTCAGCCCTGCTGTTTCCTAGCTGTGTGATGCTGTTTTTACTTGGTCTCAGCCCTTTCACCTGGAAAACGGGGATGAGAGATGAAACTGACCAGCACAGTGCTGGGGTACAAAACTCATTCCACTGGTGCTGGGGGCAGGGGTGTCTCAGGATGATGGTGTGGGGATGTGGAAGAGTGGCCAGTGCTAATGCAGCAGGGAATGGGTTCGTGGGGTGAAGCTTGGGTGCTGGCAGCAATACAGCTTCTAGTCCTTGCTTTAAAAAAAATTTTTTTTTGAGATAGGGTCTCACTGTGTCACTCAGGCTGGAATGCAATGGTGCAATCATGGCTCACTGCAGCCTCAAGCTCCTGGGCTCAGGTGAACCATCTCAGCCTCCTGGGGAGCTGGGAGCTGGGACTACAGGCTACCCAGGAGGGTGGGACCAGGTATTATAGTTCTATAAGTGTTTAAATAATGTGCATTCTTCTTAAGAGTGGCACTGTGACACAGAGTCTTGCCAAAGACTTAAGAGTCCTAGAGGACACTGCTTCCTAGAAGAGGTTTTTAGGGAAGTGGAGGCCCATTGCAGGCTCTTTACGGCATTGCATTGGAACAGGGCTTCTCAAACTTGAATGTGCATTGGGAGCCCCTGTGGTCTTGGTGAACTGCAGATTCTGTCTGTAGGTCTGGGGTGGGCCTTGGGTTCTGCATTTCTTTTCTTTTTTTTTTTTTAATTTATTTATTTTACTTTAGGTGCATACTATGTCTAGCTTTTCTCCCCATGTTATCCCTCCCGACCCTCCCCTCCCTCCCCAACCCCCTGCTGTCTCTCCCCTACCCTCCCAACTGCCCCTAGTATGTGATGCTTCTCTGTCTGAGTCCATGTGTTCTCATTGTTCAGCACCCACCTATGAGTGCCTGTAAAGCAATTCTGAGCAAACTGACACAAGAACAAAATCAAACACTGCATGTTCTCACTCATAAGTGGGTGTTGAACAATGAGAACACATTGTTATCTTATTCTTAAGGCACTTATGAAAAAGTGGCCTTAGCACAGAACTTGGCATGGACTTAGTCCATGAGAAATTTGTAGT
>CAUYLG010061093.1:0-24949 GCA_963573385.1 Cacajao melanocephalus
GTTTCTAAGCCTCTTGGTGTCCTCTGAGACCCAGGAATGGGGAGACACATGGAGGAGCAGCAGGGGGAGAGCAGCCTGAGGATCTGGGATTGGGGACCACGGAGGTGCTGGTTCCTGCTTCTCTGCCTCCTGCCAAGTCACTGGACACATGCTGAGTGTGTTCTTGTCATGTGCCAGGTACTGGGTGTGAAGCAGGTTTACTATGTGCCGGTTACCAACTTGTTTGAGTCTGGTGAGACAGAACAAACCCACACACAAATCGCACAAAGCAGGTGTATTCCTTACACATAGGCAGCAAGGGACAATAGAAGCTTAGGATTTCTTGTGAGCTGCTCCCCTGAGGCTCAGGAAAGCTGCCCAGGGTTGGTGGAATCTCATCTGTGCAGGCCTCACCAGCACTGCTGCTGAGGAACCCTGGAAAGCGTCCTACTCTGGGTTTCATAACCTGGATTAACAGGACTTGCTGAGCCCCAGCACTGAAGGACATCCTGTTTTTGGAGGAGCTGGAACAAAGCCAGCTATTCTGGCCAGTCCCTCTGGGTCTCAGGATGTTGTATTCTCAGCACATTCTACGGTTATTCCTGAAAACTACAAGTGAGAAAGCAAGGAGGACAGGATGGTCCAAGAACACCCAGAGAACTGTCCTGCATTGAGCCTTCTGCTGGGGATAGACCTGGGACTGAGACACACCCAGGCCCTGCAGCTGTGGAAATGATAGTCCAGGGAGGGTCAGGCATGACCCCAGCACAGCACAGAAGCAGGGGAATTGCAGCTGGGAATGGCCCTGGAGGTGGAGGCTATTGTATTATTGCTGATTGACCTCACTCCTTCCTGCAGAAGGGAGCCAACCGTGTGTGACCATTCTTCTCATCTTAACTTACAATCATGAGTTACAACTAATGGATTATATTTTATAGGGATGGATAATTAGGGGGAAGGGTCAGATGTCAGTGGTAGTTTTCTGCCTGCATCCTCTTCTTCTCCCTCAATCATCACTATCACCATTGTGATGGTTAATGTGTCAACTTGGTTAGTCCATGGGCCTCAGATTTTTGGTCAAACGTGAATCTGGATGTTGCTGTGAAGGTATTTTTTGGATAAGATTAACATTTAAACCTGAATAATGTGACTGAACCTCATCCAATCAATTGGAGACTTTAAGAGAAAAAAGACGACCTTCCCTGAATAAGAAGGAATTCTCCTGGCAGGTGACCTTCAAACTCGAGCTGTAACATCAGCTCTTCCTGGGTCTCCAGCCTGCCAGCCTGCACTGCAGATTTTGGACTTGCCAGCCTCCATGATCACATGAGCCAGTTCTTTAAAAGAAACCTCTGTCTTTCTCCTCTTCTCTCTCTCTCTCTCTGTCTCTCACACACACCCTCCATCATCATCATCATCGTCCTCACAGCTCCACTCCCCCTAGACCCCCCATTGAGTCCACGTGGCCCAGGCACTGTGCAGTGAAAGGCTATATGGCAAGACCTCATTACCAGCCCTTCCCCAACAACTCCAAGAGGCAGCTTCTACCATTCTCCCCCTCACAGGGGTGGAAACCCAGCACAGGGAGGTGAAGGACGTGCCCAGGTCCCTGTTGAATAGGTGGAGGGCCCAGAGGTGGCTCCAGGTCTCCACACCCCAACTTACCTCTCCCTTCACCATGACTTGGCCTCCCAGGACCTCTCTCTGTGGTTGCACAGAGGTTGGCCACCATGATGGCCCCACTGCAGGAGGAGAAAGCAGGATGCTTGGGGCTGGGGACTCAGCCCAGGGCTCCCCTCCCAGCTCCATCACCCTGCCTGGTGGCTGGGCCCATGGACACGTTCCTCAGGGTGTGTAGGGGGTGGGTGAGAGGATGCCTAGGGAGCACCCAGTGCATGTGGGTGCTCAGCTCACAGTCTCTGCCTCCATTAGGGCCTGGCCTTGGCTTCATCCATGTGCTTCCCTGTAACCCTCATCCTGTCTGACCCCTGTTGAGCCTCCCCACAAGGTCTTGCTCAGCCTCTACCTCAAACACAGCCCTGTTTGTGCCTCCAGGACTGTCCAAGGTCCTCTGGTCACACAAAGTGACATTCCCATCCTAGACCCAGATCCAGGTGCCTCTCCGAGCAGCCTCCAGAGCGGGGCTCCCTCGAAGCCCCTGCCATGGGATGTTGGACAAAAGCCCCCTCTTCAGGTTCTCCCAGCCCAGCAGTGACAGCTGTGACAGGCAGGTGCCTTCTCCTGCCCCCTCAAAGGGGATGGCCCTATTAATATGGATCCCTGGATATGGTCATGGAATTTTAAACTCTACTTTTCCCGCTAAATAGCTTCTACTTGTTTGAGCAAATAAAAATGGACACAGCCGAGCTAGATCAGAGAAAAATCAATAAGTAATAAAAGTTAACATGAGAGCAGATGCATCATCTCAGTCACAGCAGGAGCCAAGAAGATGGCTGAGGTGTGAGATGCACCAAGCCCAAGGACATGGCTACATGGGGCAGACTGCGGGCAGGTGGCGTGGGGGAGAGGTGGAGTGTCAGGTGGGCTGGGGAAGGAGTGGAGGGAAGGGTGGGCTGGGGAGCGGTGGGGTGGAGGTTAGGCTGGGGGAGGGGTGGAGGGAAGGGTGGGCTGGGGGAGGAGTGGAGTGGAGGGTGGCCTGGGACAGAGGTGGAATGTGGGGGGGCATGGAGGCGGGTTGGGGGAGGGAGGGCTGTAGGGAGAGTTGGGTGAGGGGTCTGTTGGGGGCAGGTGTAGCCTGGGCTGTGAGGAGGTCTTGGTGTTCACCACGGCCTGTGTGACTGGTGGTTCTGGGACCAAGGTGGGGGCAGCCATGATGAGGGAGGGCCTGGCACCAAGCTGGTGATGGTTTGGCTGTGGGTGGAGGAGGGTGGGGAGGTGGAGGGTGACATGGTGCAGACCTTGGGCCTGGGCACACAGGTGGGCGCTCAGTGACATGTAGGAAAGGGGTGTCATTTAGAGGCCGAGCTTCCCCAATGCTGCTCTTTCTCAAGTGACCCAGCTGTGTCCTGACAGGTCTGACATCAGAGGAACAGCCATGGAGGCCGGGCAGGGCAAGGCCTTCTGTCCTCTGGGGGCACAGCTGAGAGCAGCGCTGCCCCCATCCCCTGACAGTGTCCCTCCAGCTCTGGCTGCTGGTGTTCCTGTACCCTCCCGTGTTGTCCCTGCTGTCCCACCCCTCCCCACAAATCATCCATTGCCTCTGATAACCTTTACAATGGCTGAGGACCGGCCACCCTGGAAGAATAACCACAGCTGAACCCACAGGGCCTCAACTATCAGGCCCTGAACCAGGCACATCGCAGAGCCCTGAGGGGTAGGTGCTGTTACTGTCCTCAGTGTACAGATGGGGAAACTGAGGCACAAAGAGGTTAAGTCACTTGCCTAAGGTCGCACTCCCCACATGTCATGGACCAACCTCCCCACACCCACAACTCCCTCCCCACAGCTGGTGAAAGGCCCCCGTGATGACCTTCTCCTTACCTTATTATGAAGAAGAGGAAACTGAGGTCCAGAGAGGGCAAGTGACTTGTCTGAGGTCACACAGCACATCAGTGGCCAAGCCAGGCCTCTTGATTCCTGCCCACGCCTCCACCTGCAGGCCACTCTGGCCAGCTTCTTCTCCTCCTAGGCAGGGAGGTGACTCAAAGGCTGGAGGAAGCTGGGCACAAGAGGCCCAGGCAGCTCTGGAGGGCGCCATGAAAATGAAACATGCCCACAGCAGCCAGCGAAACTTCCCAGGGACCCTGTGCCTCCTCCTGCCCACCACACACAGCACAGAAACAGCCTGTAAAAACGAAGGTTGGCTGGAAGTAAACAGGTTAGTAGTGGTTATTGCCAGTGCTTTGTTAATTAAGTGTACTGAATACATTTAAAGCTGGGCATTTAATTTAGATTTATAGGGATAATTTATATTTATAAGACTAGTTATTATGCATTAAATACAGAAAATGTCAATTGGTTTTCATAAACACTTATTGAAGTGTATAAAACAAAACTATGGAACACTTAATGACTTTGAATTAGTTTGAGAGCTGACAGGGACGGGGGGAGGTGGAGCGCCTCATCTCACGAGGGTGGGCTTCTCTTGGGCGCCCTGATTCCATCCTCCCCTTGATAGTTATTTAAGAGAACGCAGCCGCCCCCGGCATGGAGGAGGCACACACTTGGAGATGACGCCCTGGGCTGTGTCCGAGGCGGTGTGAGAACTGCTGGGCACGTGGGGCAGAGTGTTGCCATGGTGGCCCTTTGAGAGGGGAGTCTGGGGCCCTGGGGTTCTGTCCCAGATCTGGGGCTGCCTGGTCTGTGGCTTGGAAGCTCCCCTCTCCTATGTGCATTTTCATCTCCAGAGCTCGGAATCAGGAGGAGACAGGACCAGGGGTCTGGGAGGGGCCGTCTGGATGCTCCTGCTGGTGCGGACATCTGTGTGGAGATGACCACGTGGTTCCCATCTCAGCAGCTGGTGGGCACTGTGGCTGTGCCTTCAGATCCTTCTTGCTCTGTTACACGCACACACACACAAACACACACACACAGACATGCACACATGAAAACACAGACACACACAGACATACACACAAATACACACACAGACACACATAGACACATACAGACACACACAGAGACACAGACACACACAGACATACACATAGACACACACACAGACACACAGACACAGACACACACAGACACACACAGATATACACACATACACAGACACACACAGACACATAGACACAGACACATGCAGATACACACACAGACACACACAGACATATACACACACAGACATACACACCAACACACAGACACACAGATACACACACACCGAGACACACACACACACAGACACACAGACACATACAGATACACTGACATACGCAGACACAGACATACACAGACACAGACACATATACACACAGACACACACAGATACACAGACAACAGACAGACACACACATAGACACACACAGACACATTTACACACAAACACATACAGATACAGACACACATACAGACACACACAGACATACACACAGACACATAGACACATACACATAAACACAGATACACACACAGACACACAGTCACACATAGACACACAGACACACACACACATACAGACACACAGACACATACATATAGACACACAGAGACACACACAGACACATACACACACACAGACACACACACAGATACACAGACATACACAGACACACACACACAGACACATACAGATACACAGACACACACACAGACATACAGACACACACAGAAGCACAGACACACAAAGACACAGATACACACAGACACACACATATATACACATAGACACATAGACACGGACACATACAGATACACACACAGACACACACAGACACACATAGACACACACAGATATACAGACATACACACAGACATCCATCCAGACACACACATACAGACATACACACAGACACACATAGACACAGATACACACACATTCATACACAGACACACACAGACACACAGACACACACACACACACACACACACACCCTGCAGTCCTGGGAGCGCGGCTCTGACCATCCAGAAAAGGCCACATTGGAAGAGGCTGTGGGGACCTGCGATAATAACCAGGCCTCACTCCAGGCTGGTCAGGCCCATGGTGCAGGGCAGTTTGGAAGGAATAGAAACGAGAACAGCAGGGACTCAGGCCTGGCCAGGAGGAGCCTGTGGTCTAGGGGGGACACAAGGTGCCAGCTCCCGGGGAGCTTTGAGCGTGTTCAGAGGACACAGTAGACGCTGGGGAAGGTGGGGGAGGAGGCCTTAGGGGTCACCCACTTCAACTCCCCTGACTTGATGGAGACCCTGCACAAGTCCACAACTGGCCTCTGGGTTACAAGCAGGGAGAACTATTGCCAGCTCCACTGTGGTACAGGGACCCTCAGAACCACCTGTGGGTATAGGTTTGACTCCTGCCAGCATCTCCCCTCTCCTAATCCTTAGACTCCAAGCACCTCGCACTCCGGCACTCCTGGTGGCTTCATCCCATTACCTGATTATGCCCAAGAATCCTGAGAAGGGCTGGAGCAGGATGGCCAGCTTCTGGAATCCTCGAGGGAAGGCTCCTTTTGAACCCTGGATGGCCAGTTGGCCAGAGTCCCAGGGAACTGACAACTGCTAGGAGCAGCTCCTGACCAATGCCTCTCAAGAGTAAGTGCACGCATGCCCCGCCCCTCACCCTTCAGGCAGGATAGTTCTCAGGCTGCCCAGTGGGATGAGCTCCAGCTGCCCATGGAGGTAGCTGGCTTAACTGTACATCCTCTTCTTTTCTCACTCACTTCCTTCCTCTCCTTCTAGACCTCCCTGAACCTCCCAAACAAATACCCCTGTATCTTTCTCTCAAGTTCTGCTGTTGGGGGAACCCAACCTAAGAGAAGAAAAAAATATACAGTGAGCACATCAATGGTTACTTATTGATGACTAATTATTGATGGAAGTTGGGAAGAATAATAAAGCATAAAGGGAGTGTGTAGGTTTTTCATCTCGTAGAGGGACGGTCTTTTAGGGGATGTGCTATCTGAATAGATACCTGAATGAAGTGAGAAATGAGACACGTGGAGGTATGGGGTGGGAGGCAAGGGGAGTGTTCTGAAGGAAGGGCAGGAGGATCCACAAAGAGACCAGTGACCAGAGCACTGTGAGCAAGAGCAAGGGTTGTGGCCATGAGCAGGGGCGCAGTCCTGTAGGACTTGCAGGTGGTGGCCAGGACCTGCAAGCCTATTCTAGGTTTGTGTAATGCAAGTGACCTCGTGGCATCCTTGTCCAGAGGATGACACACACAGAGGAGAAAAGCCCAATCCTTGCCACTCTGTTGCTGCCTCTGCCCCTTGGTTGCTGTCTAACCTCAGGCACTGTCTGGGCCTCTATTTTCTCTTCTGTAAAATGGAGATGATGTTGGGGGTGTGAATGGGAGAATGCACCAGAAAGCCCCTGGCTCATAATCAGGAATCAGTAAGTGCTGATTCCTCCATGGTCAGCTGCATGTTGTTGGAAATAGATGTTGGAAATAGATGCTTGGTGCTACAAAGAAAATTTAGCATGGAGACAAAGGATCTTTCAGCAATGCAATTTTTACTTCCTGGACTGCAGGAAGGGTACTCTCACTAGCCATCATGCCATGAGAGTACCCTTCCCTTATGGGAAGTAGAAAAGTTCCTTTTTAAAGTTTCCTTTCTTGTTAAAGAATAAGTGTGCTAATAACTCTTTGTTAAGCCCTATCCTATGTAGCTGTTAGACATGCCATGCTTACAGGCATGTAGTACACTTTGTCTCCTTGTATTTTAACCAAGATATCTGTGCTGGATGTGCTCACAGGCATGTCCCAGCTCTCCATTGCTTTTACCTGTTTAGAAAAGTTTTAAGTTGTTAGCCAATCAGGTTTTAGTTTAGATTGTGTGGCCTGGCTCCAGCCAATGGAGATCAGACACAGCAGTAAGGATGATCCCCAAATGCGTAAGGAATACATTTGTCTGTTTTCCTTTGTTCATTGTAGTCTTGTGGCAGGATGGCTAACGAGAATACCCTTCCCGCATCCCAGGAAGTAAAAATTGCACTGCTGAAAAATCCTTTGTCCCAGTGCTGATTTTTCTTTGTGGCACCAAGCATCTATTTCCAACAAAATGAACTAAGAGATGCCAGAAAGCTCATGTTCACCAGGCACCCATGGAAAGGCTCTTTCTACAGCCCTGGGAAACATGAGGTTTGATTTCATTTCCTGTCATTGTCATAGTGGTTAAGAACACAGGATCTGGAGTGAGACAGAAATGAGTGCAAATCCCACCCGCACCTTGTACAGGCCTCTCAACCTCCCCGAGCCTCAGTTTCTCACCTGTGTACAACATGGCATCAGAGTAGTTGACCCTCATAGAAGGCACATGCAAAGATTAAATGAGCTGATGCGTGAAAATCTGAGTGTAGCCACATTTTGTTATCTACCATGTGGTGCTCCTGGAAGGTGGGAACTGGTTCCATGTATTCACTGCTGTGTTGTCCCTCCTAGAGCATTTACTGACCAAATCAAAAGGTCCAGCATTCTCAGCCGATCCCAGTGGGCCCTTCAGTGCAGGTGAGCTGGTTTTGAGTGCATCTTTACTTCCCACATTTTTAATCCCGTTCTTTCCACTTATGTGATCATCTATTCAATCTGTTAGATGCTGCCTGTGAATCAGTGTAGATCTACACCTCTGGCCACCCATCTGCCCAGGCAGAGTAGGCATGCATGGGCTGTTCCAGGGTCTGGCCACTGGGAGGATTTCCCTTCCTTGCAGCTTTTCAGCGACACTCCTGAGTCGGGCTGAAACGCTGCAGAAGTCTACTTCCGGATGGTGCCAGAATATCAGGTAGGGCTACCTATAAATCAGGACTTAGTTTCTGATTTATAGGTAGCCCTACCTGATATTCTGACTGGTCATAGGGAGCCTCATACATAGGGAGGCTGTTGGTGTGAGCGAAGAGAACAGCAGCGATGAAGAAGCAGGTGCTCTGGCGAAGCAAGCTACTTGGTCTGCTAGAGTACAGACTTGTAGACATCATTTCCATTTGGTGACATATTTCTGCTACACACAGTCAACTTTAAGGCTCAGTGGATCAGATAACACCCGGCTTACGATGGGCAGCTCATGTGTCATGGAAACTTGATGCCCGTGGAGAACAGTTATCTTCAGAAGAGTGCAAAGATTGACTCTGGCACCCTGAGGGTCCGTGCTAGGGGACTGGCATGATGGAACTTCCTCCGCAGTTCCATCTGTCACGATCACTTTGAAGATCATTAGATGCCCCAGTGGCAGAGCAGCTAGCCCAGCAGCCTAGCCTTTCTGCAGAGCATTGTTTGCCTGGGGCCCAATCAAAATCAGTGACATTACAGGTGAGTCAGTAAACATGCTCAGAGCATCACACACTAAGGTGAGGGGGAGGCAGGTGAGTTGGTTCCAAAATCCAGCGAAGCCCACTAAGTGCTGTACTTCTTTCTATGTGGGAGTCACTTCTAGTTATCACTATAGAAACACTATCCAAGTGTGGACCAGAATGTGGGACCCTGGAAACTTTATCTAGGTGTCAGGCTCCTGCACTTTAATGGGGTTTGCCCCCACCATCTGGCTTCTGGCATACATGCATATGTCTTGTTATAGCTTCCTTTTTTTTTTTTAAGATGAAGTCTCACTCTGTTGCGAGGCTGGAGTGCAGTGGCATGCTCTCAGCTCACTGCAACCTCTGCCTCCTGGATTCAAGCAATTCTCCTGCCTCAACCTCCTGAGTAGCTGGGACTACAGGCACGCACCACCACGCTCAGATAACTTTGTATTTTTTAGTAGAGACGGGGTTTTACCATGTTGGCCAAGATGGTCTCGATCTCTTGACTTCGTGATCTGCTCGCCTTGGCCTCCCAAAGTGCTGAAGTGCTGGGGTTACAGGCGTGAGCCACAGCGCCCGGCCAGCTGTTACAGCTTCTTAGGTACTGTCTCCTTCCTGCACAGCAAATGCATTCTGCATGACGTCATCCATCTGGCAAACCAGCATGATGTCCCTGAGGTCCTAAGCCACCAGATCCCTTCAGTCTAGATGACGTCCTAGCAGGAGAGTTGACATAGCTCTGAAGCATGGCAGGGCACCCTGTTGTCCGTGCTGTGAGTTACACTGAACTCCTTCTGATCGACGCCAGAACAGTAGCTGATCATAGCGCCAGGAGCTGTGCTGATTTTCTCTTCCAGGAGAGATGTGACATCTGGAATAGCGGGTGCCACCACCTGAGCAAGTTTATAATAACTCATGATCACTCTCCAAGATCAATTCGCCTTGCCACACAGGACACAGGCAAGTTAAACATAAGTGTAAAAAGTGTGATAGAACTCAGAGACTCACCACCTCAACATCTTTTAATATCATAGAATCTTTAAGCAAGGGGAGGTTGATTGCCTCAAATAAGGACACAGAGGCAAAGGAAGCTTGGAGGGATCTGGGGGTTTGAGGTTCTCAGATTTATTTGAGCTCTTATTTTCATCTGGGGATCTCTCTCTTTTTCAATGAATGCCTTATTGATTTCACATAAGGGATGTGGCAAGGGTATGAGTTCAATTTATGCTGTAATTCTTCCATTCATGAAACTGGATTGCAATGTGGATTAAATTCGGGGCTTGATTTTTAGCTGTATCTTCTCTGGCTACAAAAGGCAAGACATTTCTTTAGGGCCTTCCTAAATCTCTGGCTCTTTGCGAATACATTGATCTGAAAGTTTAAAGCCCAGAGTTTGTCACTTTTTTCCCTAGAGACTCTCCAGCACAGTCAGAAATCGCCATCACACCCACACTCCATGTCATAGGCGTGGATTCTAGTGGTCAAGCGCTGTGGCCACTTGGTCTGCTAAAGTCTTGCCTTCAACTGACATCTCATCCCAGGCAAACACGGTTGATAATTTAGGTAAGTGTGATGCCCCTGCATACCATGGACCACCAGTGTCTCATTTCCCCCAGTCATGAGGTCATTGCTGTGAATCAGCTATTCATCCCAGCCCTAATTCCACCTTTGAGGGTTTATCTCTCAGGAACAATCCTGGTGCTCCGTGCTGCACCATTTGGGGTCCATTTAGGGAGCCAAACTACAACATGATCACATCCAGAGGAGGGCTAATGTAGATACTGGCCATAGAAGGGTAGAAAGGGCTGATGGAGCCGAAAGGGAAGGAATGGCGGCCCTGGAATGAGCAACTTGGGGACGGCTGCCACCCCGGGCTGTCAGGACACTGCTGTTGACTCCGGTGGAGAGGGGGCTGCCCCGGCTGTTGCTGAGTTGGCAGAAGTTCTTGCTGCTGCTGGAACCACAAGCCACAGCAGCCTCCACCACCAGGAGCAAAGAGAAAGGAGGATAGCAGCTTCTCCCCTCCTCAGCCTTGCAGCCCTCTGACAGCACCTCCCATCGTCTGAAGCTCGGTGGAACTGGTGCTCAAGAGAGTGTGGGATTGCAGCGGGCAGGGCTTCAGCCTGGCACAGAGGCACGCTCTCCAGTGGGGAGAGAGCAGAGAGATGACCGGACGCATGAGCAGCACAGTGGGGCGGCCTTGGCCTCTGCACCAGACAACCAGTTCCAAATCCACTCTGTTGCTCCCTAGCTGTGTGATACTCAGAGGCAGTGTCACTTTTCCCATGAATGAAATGGGACTCATCATTGCCCAAGGATTCAATTAGAGTTTGTAACAGCGCCCATCACAGTGCCTGGTGGCGAATCTGCCTTCCCTCCGTGCTTCTTGCTTCACCTCTGACTTACTCTCTGACCTTGAACAAGCGCCTGGGCCTCTCAGGGCTCTGTTTCCTCGTCAGTAAAATGAAGGGGTTTGGCTTGAGGCTCAGTAGTGATCTGCTGTGCAACATCTCCCAAAGGCCGGCTGGGGCTGGAAGTGGAGACCAGGGAGGCTCTGGCTGCCTCTGAGCGCTCTGAGCTGTGTGCCTCACCGGGGAACGTGCTCACACGTCAGACAGCGCACACTTCAGCCGCCTGAACACTTCCTGCACCTCCAGGCTGCTGTCGCCCCTGGCAACACCTACCTGCCCTCTGTTCCGTTTGATGTACTCACGCTCAGCACAGCTCAGTTGACAAGAAATTGCCACAGGCTGCGTGCTCAGTTCACTGTGGTCTGGGAAAAAAGGAACTTCAAATTAAATCTATCATGATAATTCAGTTTGTAAGCTCTGGGGTTTTCCAGGGGCCCAAGTGCCTGAGCTTTGAGAATGGTCCTGTTTGGGCTGCAATTATGAGCTTAAACCCGTTGGATTGGAGACCTGGGGTGGCTGGAGGTGCTTGCAGAGGCCTGTGTCCCTGGGAAGTGCTGTAGCTTAGTGGTTACAGTGAAGGGCTGTTGAGTGTTCGGTCTGCCACACGCTAACGTACTAGGGTTGTTTAAATTCTCTGACACTTGGTTTATTCCTTTGTAAAGTAGAATTAATAATATCTACTGTAATCAGCACATGCTGTTTTTATTCTCTAGCCATCCCTCTAGTCATCTATTCGCCCAGTCAGACCAATCATAGATCAGAGATCCAACAATCACAGATCCATAGATCTCTGGAAACAGTGAATAGTCCAAGAAATGGGCATGTGACCCAATCAGGCCAATTGGAATCTCAGTCTGGGGTTTGGTGTCCAGCTATTGGGAGATAGCAACTCTTTCTCCTCTATGGAGTCCCCACTGGGATAATACAAGCTTGCAACTCCTGCTTCCCCTCTTTTGCCTGTTCCATAAGGCAGTAAAAGGAGAGAAAGAGCCACTCCTAACTCCCCCTCACATATGCAGGGAAGCACAATAAGAGATGTTGAGAAAGAAAGAGATCTGATGATCTAATTTGAACCCCTGGATCTAGCCATGCCTGAAGCAGATATTTCTCTGCCCTTCCCAGTTTTTGGAAACACTGGACTAACTCCTTCTTTAGTTTCACCACTTTAATTTAGTCTCCAACAAAAGAATCCTAACTAACACATCTATTTCTCTGGGGGGTTGGTGGGAATAAAAGAGGTGATTGAAGTGAAGGGCTTGGAGGAGTGAGTTCAGTGGGCACTGGCTTTTCTTATTGCTCCCGTCACAATCACTGTGTGTGTGTCTCGAACACAGGTTGGGTTCCACTCACCTTTGTGGTCCCAGTTCCTCAAACTCATTGCCTAGGAAGACAGTAGAAGACGTTCCAGGAGAGAGGACCAGCCTGAGCAAACAGTGGCTGTGGGTAAGCAGAGACAGATTTCCAGGCACTTGGAGCCTCTGTCCCTCTGCCTCCCCTCCCTGAGGGAGCCTTCAGATCCCCCACATGCTGTGCTTCTTCTGAAAGAGACTGGAGTACCTGTTTCGTCCTGGGTAGAGAGGGTGAGTGTGAGAACTGTACTGACAATTTGTCAGCCTGGCCTCCCTGGGTGACCTGCTGCTCACGTTGTGCACCCTCACACCTGTTCCATTCCGGTGCAGTTGGATGTTCCCCCTCAAATCCTGGATGCAGCCCAGGCTGATGGCTGCACCTGTGCAGGACCCAACAGCGATGTCTCAGCCCCTCTTCCTGCCCAGCATCGAAGAGCTTAGAATGGGTGAATTGCCATGACCCTTCAGGGTCACTTGTTTTACAGAGCAGGAAACTGAGGCCCAGAGAAGATGAGAGGCTTGTCCAACATCACACAGGGACACTAATATTTAAGGTGTTAGCTTTTCTGTGCTTCCTTCTCTTGTCTTCCTAGAATTTGTCAATGCCGCCATCCATTCATTCATTCTTCATTTGTTCACTCGCTATCTTACAAACAGGATGAGGAAAGCCCAGCTTTTACTGAGGTGATGAAAAAGACAGAAAGGGCCCTGCTGTCCTGGGGCTCGTGGCTGGTCCTTGGGCCCCACTGCTTTCTATGCTTCTATGGCTGTCTCCTTACGTATGGCTGTCTCCTCACCTGGCTGGGAGCTCCTCCTGACCACACCTGCATCATCTGTCATACATTTATGTCCCCAAGGCTTAAGCCCAAGACTCAGCTGCCAATAAGCAATGGTGATCTAGAACTCAAATGGGGCTGGGCATGGTGGCTCATGCCTGTAATCCTAGCACTTTGGGAGGCTGAGGCAGGAGGATCACTTGAGGTCAGGAGTTTGAGACCAGCCTGGGCAACATGACAACACCCCATCTCCATAAATAAATAAAAACAAAATAAGTAAAATAAATGGAAGAACCCAAATGGGAGCCAGTTTTGGAGTGGAGTCAAGGAGTTTGGCGTCAGAAGGCATGAGCCTTGGTTTCTCCCCCTGTCAGAAAGAAACAATAACCCCTCTTCCATAAAATCATTCGATAAAATTAAATGTACAAACCACCTGGGACCCAGGGGGAGTCATGGTATGTCCTGTTGTGGAGCTTATCATCCCACTTCCAGGAGTTGAGGCGAGCTTTCTGTGGCAGGGGCAGGACCTGATACACAGGGGTTGCTCAGGAGGCATCTGAGGCACAGAGGAGAGTGAGTGAGAGAGTGAGTGTCTATCTGAGTCCTCTTCCACCATGTATGTCCACCTCAGTCCCCGTCCTCCCTACTGCCTCCTGCATCCTGACCATGGCCACGCTGTGACCAAAGCTCAGTGCACGCTGCCCTTCCTCCCCCTCCTGCCTGTCTGGTGACTGGGAGATCCTTTCGTCCATTCATGGGTTACATCGCAGGCATTTAATGTGTGCCTACGATGTCCCAGGCTCTGGTCAAAGCACTGTGGATAATGAAGTGAACAAAATTGCCCCTCCCCTGCCCTGCCTTCTGGCACTTACACCCTAAAGGGGTAAGAGGATGAGAAAGAAGGAAAGAGACTAACTTGAGAGACTGGTGCTGAGGAATGCAAAGAACAAAGTCCCAGCAGGGGAAGGGGAGGGAGGGTGGCTGGT
This sequence comes from Cacajao melanocephalus, assembly GCA_963573385.1. Lineage (NCBI taxonomy): Eukaryota > Metazoa > Chordata > Mammalia > Primates > Pitheciidae > Cacajao > Cacajao melanocephalus. Next base: position 14,415 of record CAUYLG010061093.1, read on the forward strand.
CATTGCTTCCCTCACCATGGATCCCTGCCCCTTGTACAAACTTCATTGGGAGGCCTGGCAGCGGAAAGCAGAGCTCAAAGGGAAGTGGAGGTGAGGGCAGAAGAGCTGGGAAGACAGTAGCATCTCACTGTTAGAGCTAGGGCCCAGGTAGGCAGGACCAGTGTGCAAGAGTGAGGAAGCAGGAGCCCAGTCCATGTTGCAAGCAGGGCCCAGGCAGCATCCAGGGTTCAGGTGACATTCAGGTTGCCAGCCAAGTAGCCCAGGCTTCTGGGGAACTGGCCTGGTTCCTATACCTGTCCCTAAACCTCAGTGTCCAGGAGGTTTCACTGTAGGACCCCACGGCCTGCAGAAAGCCCAAAGGGAAAGCCTTGGAGAGTATATTCACACACTTTTTTTTCCAGCTATTCACTGCCAGCTCTGAGCCAGACACTGCCAGGCAGCTTAGGAGGAGGCAGCCATGATGTCCTGTAATGGGGTCCAAGGGGTCCAGACAGAGGATGCTGAGCAGGGGCAGAAACAGAGGGTGGAAGGGCTGACTTGGGGGGGATAGGGGGGCTTTAGCTGGCCCTTGCAGCATGAAAAGCCCAATTCTTGTTTCTACCAGATCCTACCCTGCTTGAGTTCCCAGGTTGCTCCACATTCCCTGACTCCCCTATTCTCTGCCATAGATTTCAAGACATTGGGGTCTGTCAATAAGTAATGGTGAACCTAAATGGGAGCAGTCCTGGGATGGCGGGGCCCTTCCTGTCCTCTTAACCATATCAGTAGAAGCTGGGTATATTAGTCTGTTTTCACACTGCTAATAAAGACATACCTGAGACTGGGTAGTTTGTTGAGAGAGAGAGAGAGAGAGAGAGAGAGAGAGAGAGAGAGAGAGAGAGAGAGAGATTAGTTGGCTCACAGTTCAGCATGGCTGGGAAGGCCTCACAGTCATGGCAGAAGGTGAAGGAGGAGTGAAAGCATGTCTTACACGGTGGTAGGCAGGAGAGCCTGTGCAGGGGAGCTGCCCTTTATAAAGCCATCAGATCTCGTGAGACTTACTCACTGTCATGAGAACAGTCGTCTTTATGATTCCATTAGCTTCCACTGGGTCCCTCCCATGGCACGTGGGGATTACAAGAGCTACAATTCAAGATGAGATTTGGGTAGAGATACAGCCAAACCATATCACTGGGATTCAGTCATTCTGGTTATAATTGAACTATGATCCAGTGAACAAACAAACAAACGAATGGATGGTGGATTGGTACATTCTGACTTGGAGAAGAGGAAGGAAGCACAGAAAAACACAGTTCCTATGCCCAGGGAGCTGCCTGAAGGCCAGGTTGTAGCCGGTTGGCCCACTAGTCTACTGCAGGACAGTTAATTAACTAGTTGCCATGCGGGGCTTATTGGCCTTGCACCCCACCAATCCAGCTCACCCTGAGGACACTCACGGCCAGGTTGCAGACAGGCCTGAGTCTGTCACATGGAATCAACCAGGCCAGGGAGTCACAGCCCCATTGGTGACAACAGCAGAGGCAAAATGGTGCAGGACACAGAGCAAGCGCAGGCTCAGGCATCACTCAGATTGGGCTTCAGATCCTGGCCTGGCCACTTACTGGGTGACCCTGAGATCACATGCTCCACCTGAGCCTCTGTTTGTGCATCTGTAACGCGTGTGTAAAAATTTGACTTCCCTCATGGACTTGTCCTGAGGAAGCTACTGAACCGTTTACTCTGAGTTCATTCATGCTGAGGCTCTTTTGCTCATTTCCTTCTTTTGATCACCCTCTTGTCCACCTAATGAACTCCTGTACATCCTTCAGAACCCAACAGAGCTACCCCCTCCTCTAATGGCAACCGTTGTTTCAGCTTGTAGCATCCATTCCTCTTCTTGGAGCAATAGGACCTTGGTTTCTCCTGGGGAATCACTCTTGCCCCACAGTCCGTCATGTGGCCGGGGAGAGGCTGATGCTGCCCTCTAGCTCCATGCGAGGCCCATGTGGCTAACACTGATTGAGTCTTTCCCATGAGCCAGGCTCTGTTCTAAGTACTTTACGTGGGTCACCGTGTTTAAATGCCACTGATAGAGAGTGAAGGTGATATTTATTAGCCTGGAAAGAGGTTCAGTACAATCCTATTTAGGTAAACTGCAGCAATGAATATTTATAAAAAGAGGGCTGAAGTATCAGTCGGAACCTTGGTAGGAAATAAAATTCACCCTGGATGGTTGAGACAGAGACTCTAACGCAGGGACTGCTTGTGGAGGTGGCAGTGGGGCTAAGAGACCAGGAGGGGACGTGAGGGGATGTGAGGCACCCAGAGAGCAGCAGCACCTGGAAGCCATTGCCACCCCTTTGGCTGGAGGGATGAGGAGATGGAACAGCATTTCTGGAGCCAGGTGAGCGCTGGAGCCATGTGGGAGGGGCCGTCCTAAGAGCCGTGGTCCCAGCCAGGGAACAGCAGCTGCCTGAGACCTGTAGCTGAGGTGGGAAGGAGCAAGGAAGGAAGACCCCGGCCCTCCTCTCCTCCCACCCTTGCCCTTGGATCTCCTGCTGGAGCCTCCCCTGGGTCACACCGGTGACAGCCAGACTGCAAGGAGCCCCCGGTACAGTCCACGCAGGCTGGCCTGGGGCCAGATCAGGGCAGAGCCGAGGAAGATGGGGCTGGCAGGGAGTGACGGAGAGAAACCCCAGCCATAGAATATTCCTAACAGTGTTAAAGATGCTGACTCTGGTGCGTTTTGGATTTTAGATTCTTTGTATTTTGGTGTCATTTTAATTTTTCACAACAAGCAGAAGCCATTTTAAAACAACAAAGTTGTTTATTTATTTTAAATAATGAGAATGAAGCACATGGAGGTGCCATACAGAAATGCTGAGATGTCTCCACCATCAAGGACAGAGTGTGGGTGACAAACAGGTGAACGTGACTCATGACTCCATTGCGAAACAGTGTCATAGGCTCTTTGAGCCTGGGCAGATGCAGTGGTTGCTGTGGTGACATTGTGGGCCTGGAGCCCAGAGACCATTCAGGCTTTGCCTCAGCTGCTGACCTGCTATGTGACTTTGAGCAGATCCCGCTGCTTTGGGCCTCAGTTTCCCCATTCTGTACAGGGGGCTGCACCCAGGGGAGATTCTTGTTTCTGGAAACAATGGGTCAGGAGCCCCTAAGAAGTAAGCAGGCACTGGTGCTGTCAAGAGGCGGCATTTCCTGGTTATCAGAGACAGATGACTCCAAACTCTTTCATCTGAAGGAAAATAATCGAGAAAAATATGTCCTGGAAAGCATTTGGGCAACTTCTAGGATAATTAAAATCCAGTGATGAACACTCACAGTTATAGTCTGCCGGGACAGGTGAGAAGCCAAGGGCCAGGTGCTGCTGCAGCAGCCTGGGAGGAAAGAGAAGAATCTGTGGCAGCCCGAGCAGGGCAGAGACCACAACAGGGCTGGGGCAGGATCCTGAGTCTGCTCCCACTCTGATGTGTGACCTTGGACATACCTCTGTGCCTCTCCAAGGCTATATCCCAGCTCTAAAATGAAGGGGTTAAATAGATAATCCCTGTGGTCCTTCCCAGCTTTGTGTTCATATCAACTGGAGAATCTGGTAGGACGTAAGACTTTGAGGGCAGAGATTTCCATCATCATCATCAATCTCATTATTATCATCACTATGATCACCATCTTCCATTTCATCACCGCTATAATCTTCACTGTTATCACCATTGTCATCACTATAAACATTACCATCTTCACTATCATCACCTTCACGAACATCACCATCATCACCACCACGCTCACCAACATCATCTTCACCACCAACATCACCATCATCATCATCACCATCTTCACTAACAACATTATCATCATCACCACGATGCTAACCAACATCATCACCATCAACACCACCATGCTCACCATCGTCTTCACCATCTTCACTAACAACATCACCATCATCACCACTATGCTCACCATCATCTTTACCACCAACATCACCATCATCATCATCACTATCTTCACTAACAACATCTCCATCATCACCACCATGCTCACCATCATCTTCACCACCAACATCATCATTATCATCATCATCTTCACCATAACCATCATCATCACCGTCTTCACTATCAGCATCTCCGTCATCACCACCATGCTCACCATCATTGCCTTCACCACCAACATCGCCATTATCATCATCTTCACCATCGCCATCATCATCACCGTCTTCACTATCGGCATCTCCATCATCACCACCATGTTCACTGTCATCACCACCATCATCCTCTCCATCATCATTATCCCCATCATCATCACTAGGTAGAGCCACCTACTGGGTACTTCCTATCTATTAGGCACAGCCTGAGGAGCTTTACTTGCTTTGCTCACTGAATCTCCACTGTCATCATACTAACTTACAGCTAAGGTAATAGAGGCTCAGATAAACCAATGACTTGAAGGGGCCAAATAGACAGGGGAGAGAACCAGGGCTGAATGAGCCTAGAGTTCATAGTTTAATGATCACACGATACTTGCCCCTGTGTGTGTGAATTGAGTCAGATCTCAGGAGACTCTTGGACCCACCAACATCACTGACCATCTTCTTTAATCCTATAATGGTCCCTATGGGGAAACTGAGGCCAGGGAAGGGAAAGAACTTGCCAAAAGCTGTGTTTTGAACCAGAGGCAGGGCTGAGCACAGAAACCAGATCTGTCTTTTCTCTCTTCCCTTCTCTCCCACATTGCTAACAAGAGAATGACCTCTGACCCCTGTAAATATTCCATTGATTTCACAAAGTTTTATGGACACAGGATGCCTGTGCTGGGCTGGGCACCATGAGGAGGATGTGATGAGGGACCAACCCAGATTACCCCCAAGGTGTTTACTGTCCAGAGATGACCACTCACAGGCTCATTGATCCAGGCTTCATTCTTGCTATGGAATGAGCTGTCATAGAGAAACATCCAGCAAGTGGCGGTGTAGTCAGGGAGTCATGGGTTAGTCAGATTTGAGGGCCCTGGCCGGAGGTTCAGGCCCTTTCCAGAAGCAGATGGCAGAGCAGAGATGCAGCTACCCCCTGAATCCCAAAACAGACCCAGGACAGATAAACTCAGGGAATCCCAGACCTGGGAGGCTTTGGAGGTCAACCCACCACGCAGAATCCAGGAGGTCAGTTCATCCAGGTGCACGGAGGCACCAGGATTGGGCAGCCCTCCCACAAGGTGTCTGGGGAGGTGGGAACAGCTCCAGGACCAGGATCCAGGCCCCTGACATCCCTTGAGGTGCCATTGATGACCTGAGGGGGAGCCACTCTCTGCCATGGTTTCAGCTTTCTCTGAGTGAGCAGCTGAGCTCATGTCACTGCAGCCAGGAGCTCCCAGCAGCTGACCCAAGGAGCCAGGTGCCACCCATAGATGCACCAGGCCATTCAGCTGGGCTTTGGGCTTCACACCTCCTGCTAAAATCCCAGCATCTCATGTCACTACAAACTGTGCTCTGGGTTCTACAGTTTATCTCCCTGACAATCAGGTTCCCTATATGCCAAACTGGAGCTAAGGAGACCCACCTCCCAGGCTGCCGTGAGGACCATACAAGAAGGTGTCATTTTTCCATTTCCAGATCCATCATTTCTTGACCATGGTGCTGATGATCCTCGCGCTCTTTCTCAGAATCCCCTAAGTGAGCCAGACACTGTCATTGTCCCCCTTTGCTGGTGGGGAAACGGAGACTCTGCCAGGTCAGTTCCACAGCCAGGTCCCCAGCTATGAGTGGCAAGGTCAAGACACACTGCCAAGCTCCAGCAGTCCTGTGCTTCTGTCCACTGCCTGTGTGCCTCCCCTCTTCCCCCTCCCACAGCCCAGCCCTGCAAAGACAAAACAGCATGCTTGCTGTGAAGGGAGCTAGTACTGCCACAGTGGAAGGCAGAGCTTTTGGACAAGCATTGAACCAGACCAGGGCCGGTTGCATGCAGCTTTTATGACCACCCTTGCTGGGAGCAGAGACCAGAGGGCCAGGCAATCTGGTTATATGTGTTGAAATACTGCTTGATGGTCCCTCTGTGAAGCGACAGATTGGCTTAACATATTGGACCAGGGGAAGGAAGAAACAGAAGCAGAGAGAGGGAGAGAATGTGCACAGATTTGCATGTCAGGACATGGTGAGTGTTGAAGTCAGCTGCTTTTGTGGGGATGGAGTGTCCAAGGGCATTTTCAAAAACAAGATCCTTCCCCAAGAAGACACAGAGGGCACTAGCAGGCATGAGACTGGCATAACCCAGGGGCTCCTGCAGAGCGCATGGGCAGGGAGGCCCCATGGGGCCAGATCTACACTGAACAGGAACCCAGATACATAAGCACTGACCTGTGATCCAGGTTAATCGGCACTGCCCTGTGGCCCAGGCAAATCAGCACTGCCCTATGTCCCTGGGAAATAAACACAAACCTATGTCCCAGGGAAATTAGCTCTGCCCCGTGACCAAAGTAAATCAGCAGCTCCCTGTGGCCAGGTAAGTTGGCATGTCCCTGTGGCCCAGGTAAATCAACACAAACCTGTGTCCTAGGTAGACGAGCACTGCCCTGTGGTCCAGGTAAATCAGCTCTGCCATGTTGCAGGTAAATGAGCACTGCTCTGTGTCCCAGGTAAATCAGCACTGCTGTGTTCCAGGTAAATGAGCTCTGACCTATGTCCCAGGTAAGTCAGCACTGCCCTGTGGTCCAGGTAGATGAGCTGTGTGCAGAGGCAGGCATTGAGCTGAGGATGAGATGGTGGTGACTTTCTCCTCTCCCATGTGAGGAGCTTCAAGATTTTCTTTCATCTATGAAAGAACAAATCATATTAGCTGGCAGATAGGTGACCCCTATCTGCCTCTGGGTGTGAGGGACAGGACTGGGGCCATCCCTTGGCCTCAGAGGCCATCTCTGGTCCCCCAACGCACACCTTAACCCCTTCTTCATGCATCCACTTAGTAAACATTTGCTAACTCCAGCTCCCTGCCCAGCCTGTCCTGGTCTCTGCAGACAAGGAGGTGAGTGGATGTGGTCCCTGCCCTGGAGGTGCTCGGACAAAGCAGGGGCAGTTGGAGGACGAGGCACACAAAGGACAGCGTCATGAAAGCCTTCCAGCTGCCAGCATCTTCTGAGCATGCACCACATGCAGGCCCGGCAAAGGGCCTTCCACGCCTCCCTCCCCAGTTCTCCAGGCACCCCAGGACCACTGCTGCTTCCTGCCTTGTGGCAGTGGGAAAACAGAAGTTCAGCAAGGCTGTGACTTGTCGCAAGACTCCACAGCCAGCCAGCAACTTCCTTTTTTTGACTATGGCTGTGTAAGAAGTCATCCCAAAATGTATGGCTTATAAAACAACACCATGCAGTTCATCAGGGCTTGACAGGCATGGCTTAACTTTGTTCCCTGGGGATGGCAGATCATTTTCTGGTTAGCTCACTCACACGGCTAACAGGTTGGTGCTGCTGTCAGCTGTGAGTTCTGTGGTGTTTGCTTCCTCTTCACCTGGGCCTGTATGTGGGCTGCTTGGGCTTCCTCACAGCATGGAGGTGGATGCTAAGCACAAACATCCCAAGAGAGCAAGGTGGAAGGTATATTGTCTTTTATGACATAGCCTCGGAAGCCACATAGCATCATTGCCACTGTGATCATGAGCCTGCCTAGATTCAAGGGGAGGGTGCATAGACTCAACTGCTATGTGGTAAGGGTGTCAAAGTCATGTTGCAAGAACAGCATGCACATGGGAGTTACTGTAATGTAGAGGTCATAGGTGATGTGGAGGTCACAGGTGATGTGGAAGTCATAGCTGATGTGGAGGTCACAGGTGACATGGAGGTCAGAGGTGACATGGAGGCCACAGAGTGATGTGGAGGTCATAGGTGATACAGAGGTCACAGGTGGTGTGGAGGTGATAGGAAATGTGGAGGTCATAGGTGATGTAGAGGTCATAGGTGATATGGGGGTCATAGGTGATGCAGAGGTCATAGGTGATATGGGGGTCATAGGTGACGTACAGCCATTGGTGGAGTGGTAGGAGTGAGAGCTCGAGGAGAGAAGTAGGAGCCAGGGATAGCAGGCAGCTCCTCGGAAGCGTTTTCTTGGGGAAGTGTTACAGAATTTGGCAGAAAGGGTGGCAGTGTCAAGACAAGAGCCAGCCACACACTCTGCACATTGACCAGCAGCTTTGCTCTTCACCCTGTTGGATGTTGAGCTCCTCGAGGGCAGGAAGCTCATCTGTTTTATCCTCATGTGTCCATCACCCAGGAAAGGGCTGAGTGATGTGGTCGCGCAATGTTGGCAAAGGGAGAGAGGAACAGAGGGAGGCTGGACCTACGTGCCCGGCTGAGCAGGGGCCTTGTGTGACCTCTCGGAGGAGCTGGGGAGGTGAGCTGTATTAGGAGGAGCACCAGCTCCAGAACTCACAGGCCAAGGTCCCGCCCCCAGCTCCACACCCCACCAGCGGGGTAACCTTGCACAGTCCCGTAAGCACCCACAATAAACATAACGGGAATCACCTGCAAGATTGGTTGTGAGGTCTAGGGATGAAATACTTAAAAAGAGCCAGCATAGTCCCTGGGGACATAATTGGCTCTCAATGAAGGACATCTCCCGCCATAATGCTGAAGCCCCTGGATAATGAAAATGGTGACAGCCACCTTTCGTTTAGTGCCTATTCCTGTGTTACGAGCCCTCCACCCTTCATCTCTTCCTTAATCCACGCAGCAGCTCTTTACGGTGGGGATTCCTACCCCTTCATTTCAGAGATGAGACATGGAGGCTCAGGGAAGTGAGTTTACTCACTGAAGGTCACCTGGCCAATATATGGCAGAGCGGGGACTTGGCCCCATGTTCAGGCTGACTCCCACACCTGGGCCTTTAACTGCTCTGCTCTGTGGCCTCCGTGAGGTCAGTAGCCTGAGGACCCCCTTGGTGCAACACCAGATGGGTAATTTGTGGCCTAAGCACTGCTTCCCAAGTGCTGTGAGAAGTGTCAGAGGTGGCAGCCTCTCGGACAAGGTGGGCTGGAGCACAGGAAGATGACTGGTCCAGCTGGGTTCTGCCCAGGGCCTCAGGCTGACCAGGTGTGCGTAGAAACGTCCACCCACCCAGGCCCCAGCAAATAAGATTTCTACAAGTGTGGATGGGCCAGCTGCCTGTTACTGCCAGGTGCTAGGTTGTTTCTTTATGCCATAATAAATCTGGCCGTAGGAGCCAGTGAAAGCAATGATTACTTCTACGATCTCTCTGCTGGCACCCGATTGGGATGCATTATATATCCCAGGCACCCAGGAGATGGAGCCGTGACACTGATGGATGCCAAGGCCACTTGCAAGGCGCCCACTGCGAGCGGGGCCTGGCCACTCTCTCCCTGCACTCCATGGACCTCCCTCCGCTGACCTCTGATGGACAGGAGGGTAATGAGCTTTGGTCTCAACACCCCCATGGCTAAGGGCAGTGCAGAAATAACGGAGTCATTGCATAGGCGGGATCAACAGGTTCAAGTCAGGCGGTGGAGGGTGAGGGCTTTGGATGCAGGGATGTGAGACAGCAAAGCTTTATTTGGCACTGAAATGCATGAGCCACATTGCTAAGTGTTCTCCAGATTGTCACATGTCAGCCTCCAATGATGCCTGTGAGGTGGGTACTGTGATTATTCCTGTTTTACAGACGAGGATACTGAGGCTGACAGAGCTTAAACGACTTGCCCCAGATCAGAGAGCCAACAAGGTCACACAAACAGCAGCAACCAGTGTGATCCTTTGAGAAAATAGGCCAGACCCTGTCACTCACCTGCTCAAACCCTCCAGTGCCTCCTCTTTGCATGAGCACTGTACTCCTGACCGTGACCTCTGAGGCCCCCTGCCCTGGCTGCACCCTCTCTGGCCACGTCCCTCCTGCATGCTCCTGCACACTCCAGCCTCCTTTCTTCCCCCATCATTCCGAGCTCTTTGCACGGACGCCCTTCTCCAGTCCTGCATACCTGGCTCCTGCCTGGTGTTCAGCCCCCAACTCAGATGTCCCCTCCCTGAGGGGCCCTCCCTGAATGCCCTGAGTGACCCTCCAGCACCCACTGTTCCTGTCTCTTTCGGCACCCATCCCGTGTCTGTCCTTCACTGCTTTCTCGCAGTGGGGGATGAGCTTGTCCATTCACTGGGTGTTTGTTCCCACCAGACTGTGAGCAGCGAGAGGCCAGGGCCATGTAGATCTTGTCCTCCTGTGTCCTTTGCACTGGGCATGTGCCTGGCACGTGACGGGAACTCAATGAGTATTTGTTGAATGAATGAATGTTGCAGAGCTGGGACTGGAGCTCAGGTTGGCCTGGCTCCAAAGCCTATACTCTTGAGCACATCATTTTTAGTCCTCGGATGACCACATGGCTTGATGTCCTGAGGCTGAGTTCCAGTGCTGGCTTGGCCGCCACCATGCTGTGTGGCGCTGAGCAAACATCCGGGGCTCAGTCTCCTGATCTGTCCATGAGGAGGCGGGACTAGGTGCTTTCTATGAGTGTATTCTAAGTAGGACAGCATCGGGGTCAACATCCCTCAGACAATGG